>JBBPNG010000447.1:0-22664 GCA_038091095.1 Leccinum incarnatum
ATGATGCTTACAGGCAAAATCGTATGAGTAACGAGCGAGGACTTTGAGGACCAGTGCACGCTGGTCAATCCGGACTTGCCCTTCCTCGATCTCAGGCTGGTTCTGCGAAAGGTATCGGAAGACTGGAACAATGGTTTTTCTCGAGTATGGCTCGTACCAATGTGTGGTCATGAGCGGGGGTCATTGAATCTGTTTGTTCAGAGTACGGTGCCATGCCGATACAATGAAATGACACTGTTAGGCTAGATTCGGCGAGGATAGGTGTAGTGAGATGGACTTGCCATTTAGTGATACGTGGTCCGCCGCACTTAGCGAACCGTCTTCAAGAATGCAGGAATCGATTATCGGGCGATCGATTGATTCGATTCGGAAATTCTTGCCACCCAAGTCGTGCCGCAACTGCGCCAAACAAATCCATAAATTCGAAAATTCGAGAAAATTTAGTAAGAAGCCTCCCTACAGGCATAGCATACCTCGCAATCCACCCCCTCTGCGCACCCATGTACATTCACTGAGCCACCTCGTTCCGCCGCATTTCTTACGGTCAGTTCCTACATCACCGACAGACTAGAGGAGATGAAGGATGACAAGACACCAGAAACAAGTTCGCCAAAGAAAAGTGTCTTTCTGCGTCTTCGCTGTCTCATCGTTTTTCGTTTGTTGGCTCCAATCAACTCACAATGATGTTTACTTCACCAATTGCCTCTAAGCTGTCAGACATCCTTCCCTGTATGCAATCTAGACTTTTCCGCGACAGCGGTAGCATGGCATGATTCAATATGCAATGGATGAGGTTAGTCGAGCGAAATGGTGGTGAAGTGAAGTGATACGAGAGAAGAGAAGGGAACCTCTTGATATCGCTGCACGCGGTAGGCACAACGTTTCGCATGCCACTGCTGGCCAGACCAAACGTGAGGACTGATCTTAAATGAGATCGAGAATTCTGCCAGCGTCTTCCAATATTGCTTCTATCCACATGCGCGCCGTTCGTCGTATTCCCGCCATCGTGTCAGGTACGAACTCTGTTGCCACTTCATGAAAATCGAAGGACTCTGACATCGTATCGCCAACTTGAACTACTGGCGCCGGTGACAGACGATGCGAGTACATTGTTCCACGGTTGAAAATGGTGATGCGTGACGAACGAACTCGGTATTTCAAACATTCCATTGTTTCCGTGACGTGTCGTCATTGTTAGTAACCTCAGGCTGTTTGTTCAAGGAGAGATATTCGCCGAACGCTCACTGGACCAGCTCAGCGGCTTGTGTGTTGTGCCCAACGATAGTTGTCAAGAACTTGATCTGTACCTTTTTCGAATATATCGGTAATACGGGAGGAAGAACAATGATGCGACAACTGCCACTTCGGACATGCCGAGTGCAACCCCCCCCCGGTCAGCAGAAAGAACTAGTAGGGGAAAGATTCTGATGCTATTCCTGCCGGAGTCATCGGTCAATCGCTGACAGGACTGAGTGGCGGCGAGTCGGACTTGACGGGCGAGGTTGATAAGGAGAAGATCATGCTGGACAAACCAGATGGAAATCAGAAGCAGTTGAGTCGGAACCCGATCCATGGCAATTTTGGACCTGTATATCTTTAGGTCAAGACTCCCGCCGGCCGTTTTAGACGCCACAGACTTCCGCCGCAGCTCTTTGCTGGCACATACCACGGTGTGAAGGATACGGTGTGGTGAGACTTGTATGTTACCGGTCGTTTGTCATGAGCTATTGATAACTTGTCACAATGCCAGTGGAAGTGATTGTGAAACAGTGCTTGATTAGAGGAAGAATGCGAACATTAAGCTACTTGGTAGCAGTGTCCGCGGGCATAAACCGATGTGCTTTTGCGGCGCCGTAGAGTTCGATAACTTCGGACTCGGAGCCTTCGTGTCTCACTTTGGTGCTCGTCCCAAGTGTAAAAGGTTAGAAAAGCAATCCGGTAATTTACTGATGGAGCATTCCTCCTCGAAACCCTGAGTCGTCTCCAGACAACTCCAGCTTCCGAGGCTATGACATCCGTGCCTTCCCGTCAAGAAAATCATAGTGCAAAGAGGAAGGCTGAGGAACCAGGTTCTTCCTGGAGGCAAGATGAGGAGTATGTTTTGCCCAAAAACAGACTAGGCATTGTCTCCCTCGCATTGTTGTGTACGGTGTTTCTTGCAGCACTGGATCATGTGAGTTAGCGGGCTTAATTATCGTGGGGTAGATCTGACTTGTGGAATACAAGTCCATTATTGCAATTACGCTCCCCACCATCGTGGCCCATCTTGATGGGGGGAATAACTACAGTTGGGTTGCCAAGTATGGTCAATTCATTACATTCTTTACCGATCACCAGTTTACTCGCGTTACATCAGTTCATACTTGCTTGCCGCGGGAGCATTTGGCCCCCTTTATGGGCACCTATCCAATATTTTTGGTGAGGTATTTCATTGACGACACGTCTGGACGAGATCCCTAATCTACCCTCCAGGTCGGAAAACACTACTTTACTCGTCCATCTTTGTGTTTTCGGTTTGTTTGTCTAATCAAGTTGAGCGCCTTTATATTTTTCTTATTGCGACGACAGTTTGGATCAGCGCTTTGTGGTGCTGCGCAAAATATGACCTGGCTTATTGTGTCCAGGGCACTCCAAGGAGTCGGCGGCGGCGGTCTCATGCAGCTCTCGATGATCATCATTTCAGATATTGTACCGTTGAGGGAGTGCGCATATAAGAATCAGACAATTTGCTCGGGCTGACGATCTTGCACTAGGCGAGGTCGGTATGGTGGCTTATTCGGGGGCACATATAGTATTGCGAGGTGATGTCCTTTTACAACCTTTAATCTGTTGTTCGCTAACCCTGTTATGAACAGTGTTTCTGGGCCACTTATTGGTGGTGTAAGATCACACTATTCGAATATCCCGCCTCCCAGCTAACTTAGCCAAGGTTCTAGCGCATCACGCGTCATGGAGATGGTGTTTTTGGATTAATCTGTACGTGTTGACGACATTTAATCAAAGTACATCTGATCGTGAAGACTCTTAGACCTATGAGTGGCATTGCGGCGACACTGTTGTTTTTCTTCCTTAATGTTCCTCCTCCTTCGAACCGCCCAATTCTTGAGCAACTTGCCGAACTTGATATCTTCGGAATTTTCAGTCTCGTCATAGGTGTAATTTGCCTTCTTATAGGACTCAGCTTTGGTGCAGAAAGTTGTTAGTCTCTTTCAATATTCTCTGTGTTGAGTGATTGAATCATCGGGTTTCCTAGGGTCGCAGCCTCGGACGGTCGGCTTGCTCGTCGCAGGGGCAGTTCTACTTGTCATTGGCGCAGTCAACGAGGCATTTACAAAGCGCGTCGCTATCCTTTCACCTCGCTTATTCAAGGTGATACTTTGAACTTGCGCTTGAGCTTTGTATGCCGTTCTTATAGTGTTGTGCAGACGCGAAATACTGTATGTCTGCTGGCGACAGCATTTCTTAACAACGCTGCTTTCCTTTCAACAGTTTTGTGAGCCTGAACGACCCCATTCGTCGTGGCCTCGGTTTTATCACGTTGCTCAACTTCTATTTTAGTTATCTTCCCTTGTTCTTCCAAGGTTCTCTTACTCACTTTGTCGCATGCAAACACCCTATTGACCGTACTACAGTCCTTGGCTCTTCGGCTGTTGGTGCAGGCGTCAAGTGCTTTGGTTCTTCCGCTCGCATCCCATGGCATTCACTCATTTTTTGTCTTCAGGATGCTTCCGTACACCCTCCTTTGTTCCGCTTTCAGCGGCCTCGCTGGAGTCATAGCCTCAAAGACCGGAAAAAATCGGCCAGGAATCTGGTTTGGGACTACGTTGTTTACCGTAGGCACTGGCCTCTTGATCATGCTGGATTACACGTCGAGCACGTGCGTCTCTTGTTTTTTCCTCTTTCTCTCGAATGTATCGTTTTGCGCAATCTTAGCCAAGTTCCGAAGTGCTAAACAGGAACTCTTTCCATTGGTCGCGGCCGTTGGGATGGGATTCTTGTTCCAAGTTCCACTGGTGGCGCTCCAGGCAGCGATGCCTTTGAAAGATATGGCGACTGCGACGAGTGCCTTTATGTTCCTTCGGTAATCAATGCCCCTCTTTGACCTGCTCCACTCTCTGAAAGTGGTCCTTCCATTCTTTAGCTCGCTGGGTGGAGCCGTAGGACTTGCAGTTAGCGAGGCCATCATCGCGATCGTCCTTCCACGGAAACTCGCAGCGATCCCAGGCGTCCAAAGTCTCGGACTCGGCGACAGCATCACGGAGCTCAACGGCAGTGTGGGCCAAGTCCATTTGATTCCCGTGCGTCACACAGCTTGTCTTCTTTTTCTCCTTTTCGTTGGCTGACTCACGATTGATTATATACCCCGATTCAAACAAACAAGGACGTCGAGCTGCGCAATGCGGTGTTACATGCGTGGGCGCGTTCGGTCGCGACGGTGTGGATCGTGTGTACTGCGTTGGCCGGGGTCTCGCTGATTCTGACGTGGTTCCTGCGGGAGTACTCGGTCGATCTCAGGACGGTGTATAGCGGCAACTCAGACATCAGGAACGAAGTGCCAGGTGACACAGAGAAGGCCACGACGGACCAGCAGAAGATTCCGACTGTTTGATTCACAACGATTTTGGATTTATATGTTACCGGTCTTCTGTGATGCGCTATAGTAGCCTATGTATGGATTTAGACCAGGGGGAATTGCGCGGGACAGTCTTGTCTTGGTTGATGTCATTGCATTATGATTGATTATGATTATTGAATCACAAACGACGCCAATACAGCAACGTCGCCCCGGGCCAAGTCTAGAAACTGCGTCAGCTATCCGTCTTTTTTTTATAGTTTTCTCTGCAGCAGCGCTGCGATCTTTGTCCATCAGCCGATCAGTTCGCCCTCTTTCTGTCTTTCCCGAGCGTCCCGAGCCCAAGAACCCGATCGGAGGACTCGGATCAGATCGTTCACGCTTTGTAAATCTTGACATACTTTCTACGTCTGAATGCGCCCACGTTTAGCATCCACTGTTCGTTCAAACAAAAAGAAAAGAAAACGATTGAGACTCCACCGCCACGGCACCCGGCTGCTGTACAACACGCATCCCCGCCCCCTTTTCACTGCTGAACGTTTAGGTTTATGAATGTCTTATTATTCTGAATTTCTGAACAGCAACCTGTTCCGTTGTTCGCGGCTGTCGGGATGTCGGCAGTAAAAGCGACGACGAGACGACAGAGGTAAAACGGAAGAAAGAAAAGGGCATATCGGTACTATATAGTCACGACAAGGATGTCATTCCGAAAGTGGGGATGACTTACAGGTCAAGAAAGGAGTCCATCGTACACAATAACCAAAGCAAGTGATAATCCATGACTACTGAACGTCGACTATCCGCACGCTGTCCATCAACTTCTCCAACGCCGTCTCTGCCCGGATCTGAACCTGGATAAAACTGTCCGTCGCGACACGTTTGTACAGTACGCGCCCCTCCGAAGCAAGCAAAAGCGCACCGAACGGCTGCTTCAGTCTAACGACCAGCCGTAATGCGCGCATGGCTAGATCAAACTGAGCAGCCCCGCCAGAGAAATCCCTGTCCATAAGGGGACTGATCCAGGGGTGGACGAGGACCAAGCCGTGCATTCCGATCAAGTCGTCGTTGGTCTCAATGCGTATGTCACCGAGTATGGGCGTAGTGGCATGATAAACATGGACGATCGAGTCCGATCCAGGTTTCGCTTTGAGAGCAGTGAGGGATGTCAGGGAGAAAACAAATCCAGGAAGGCGGAGTCGACCAGTGATGATCGAAAGAGGGGGAAGGTCGTGCAGCCGCTCGTACAACTGAACGGCGAGCAGGGTGTCGGGCAAGGATGACTGCAAGGCCATGGTCATCCTGTCCATCTCGGCGGTCTCGATCGGCTGCGGAACGTGAGGGGGCTCGATCTGGTCGTAGACAGTGAGGTCGGCAGGGAGGTAGCTATTGGCACTACTACTCGAGTTTCCAGCCTGAGTCCAGGAGAGAAGTGTGACGTTATCCGATTGGGTCAAAATGTACTCCAGAAGACGACGGACTGCGCGCGTGCCCTCGCCGTAAATGACCGGGAGTGAGACATCAAAGATACCGAACAGACAGTATGCGATATCTTCTACTCGCGTCGTCTCGCGACTCGAAGCCAAGTACAACTTCTCGCGCACCCTGGTCAGCCCTGGCTGAAGCGTTGCGAGGGCCTGGGTAGCAAAATTGGTTGCCTGTTCCATCTCGGAGAGGATTAGGGGCGATTCCTTGTGGTTGAACAACTCGATATCCAGGTACGGTTTCCAATCTTCTGTATAGAATTGTACGACCTTCGACGCGACGTACTCTTGGTAGGTCCATCCACGAGTGTTCCAGATGCTTTTCCACAAAAAGCCCTTTCTTTGTGATCTAGAGTGAACACCGAGAAGATGGACGACCGTGAGCGCTGCGCGACAATACCACTGAAACATGGCAACAACTGATTCTTGCTGAACTCCCTTGTCGCTCTGGTTGACACAGCACGTATCACTCCATGCCCACCGGAAGCGCCGAGACTTTACGAGCTTGCAGAAGTTGATGAGTTTGTTGTTCGCGGGGGATGCAGGGAGTCCATAGATTAGGGTATTCTCGACCGTTTGAAACGATGGCTCGTGTGCCTGCCACCTGTGTGAGAACATCACATACTCATAGAACTTCTCCACCTCCTGCTGGATGCATGCACAGTCGAGCCGATCGCGGGTAATCATGGAAGACCGCAACTCATTGAACATGGAGCACTCCTCAAAAGCTGCCTGTTGCATTGTCTTATCATAGAGACGACCAGTGGTGGTGTCGATGAGAACATGGGGAATGACACGGGTTGTCTGTTCGACGACTTTTCGGATCAGTGGAGTCGAGTCGAGATAACAACGCCGCATAACTATCGACACAAAATCAGTCCACGTCGTCTGCGCAACACAAATGAAAACACCTTACCCCGAGCTTGTGGGTCAGGTGATTTCTCCATCGTAGACAGCATCATCTCAAATGCATTGAATGCTTCCTTGTAACGCCCTAGGCCATGTAACAGCGCGTGTTGCCTTTTGTACCCTTTGTAGTTCGACGGGTCGCGTTCAGTGATCTGATTGCTCAGTCAGTGCCGTCCACTTGGCATGCCATGCAGATCACTTTATACCTGGGTGACATTTGCAAGTTCGTCCTCCAACAAGCCTACTCGCGCCTCGCAACATTTCACTACGATGTCACTCATATTTGTCGCCCATCCCGGCAGCATACCTTCCGGATGCGAGGGAGTAAGCGACAAGACAGTGGAGTAAGCCGAAAGAGCTTCGTCGTGGTTCTTGGAACTTGACGCCCTATCTCCAATCTCCTGAAACCTTGATACACATCGTTGCACGAATTCTGAAGGTAGTGATTCAACATTTTCGATCTCCTGAAGCCTTGATACGCATCGGTGCACGAATTCTGATGGTTGTGGTTGAATATACTAGTTTAGGACAAGATGCACAAGCTCACCTTTCAGCCAATGGACGACTAGTTCGTTATGCCACAGATCCTCGGTCATCATGTTCGCAATATGCTGTGCAGCATCATACATGCGACCGTCAGCGCACAATGTTTCACACTCATGCTTCTTGTCATATACACTGAGGGCACGTTTGCATGTGGTGAATTGGTTACCAAGTTCTTGGGTGGTAATCTCGAGCTCGTTTATTTTTCGCGCGATGAATACTGAAAACGGGTAAGAGAGCCGTCAGTCATTGATGGACCAAAACGCACCTGAGCTCTTTTCGGGTGGATCGACGTCTGCGCGTAGTGCCCTGATGGTCTGGGTCAGTCGATCGACTGAACCTTGAGATGCTACAAGCACGCTGCGTAGTTCCTTATCCGATTCGTCGAGATGAGTGATTTTGCGATCTAATGATTTGAGTGTTAACGAAGTGGGGTGGAAGGCGGAGAGAACGCACTTGAGGTTTCGTTCTGTGCGAGAAGGGAATTGATCGATTCATTGAGGCCTGTCCTTTCCTCGTTGAATGTCGCAAGCTGAGTACGTAGTTCCTGAACAGTTTTCTCGAGATTTGCTATATCGTCCTCTGGTGGAGAGGAGTGTCAGCACGGCGGAGACATTCAGATAATAAGCACACTTTGACGCGCGTCCCTAGCACGGAGGGCCATAACCACGTCGTAAATATCCGGCTTTTCAGTCTTCAAGCGACGGATTTCTTGCTCCAAGCGCACCTGGAGCGGTTGAGAACAAATTAATAAGGACGAGCTCTTACACGAGCAACGTTACTCACAATGTCGCGGTAGGGTGAGGGAAGGATGTCATGAAGATTCCGCAGCGTGATTGCCTTGTTTCCTGCAATTGCAATGTCATAGCTTGATGAGATGGCCATGGACCAGATGGCATGGGAGTGGTGGATGACGTTCCCAATTTGTTGATGTGTCTCAGTGTCCCAGAGTGAGACCGACGAATTAGCAGAGGCTGCGATGACTGTGTCGTTGCATGCCAGTGCGATACAGCTTGGACTGTCGTCGCTGTGGATGCACCATTTCGCGAGCGTCGTCTTAGTGGATACGTCGAAACGGTGAATGTTACCGTCTTTGGACAAAGCAAAGAGGTGTTTAGAGTCGCTCGCCCAGGCGAGGGATCCATTGTGCCACGAGCCGACCCAAATTGGAAAGTCTGCGTAGAAGCCACCGTTGCCGGAGTCGTAGATGCGAACAGAGTCTGTGGCAGTAGCGATGTGTCGTCCGTCGGGAGAGAACTTTACTGCAGCCACAGGATAGTCGTGTTTGAGAGGGTCCGAGTCAAGGAGTCGCTCGCCAGCGGGACATGACCAGACTCTGAGCGTCTTGTCATCTCCTCCTGTTGCGATTTTCGTCCCATCTGCTGAAACGTCCACCGCACGCACCCAACCGTTGTGTGCTTTGAAATCTGTCACTTGGTCGTGGGTTTTCGCGAACCAGACGATCACTCGACCACTGTATGTCCCACAGACGATCCAGTTGCCATCTTGTGTGACTGCCAGGTCCCGAATTGAACTCCCAACGTCCTTTGGCTTTCCCACCTTCTTGCCATCCTTCACTCGCCATTGTCGAATTTTCTTCTCCCATCCGCCGCTCAAGACATGCTCCCCATCAGCAAGAAAAGCGACCGACTTGATATCAACTTGAGCAACGATTTCGATCGGATTCGCGTCAGGTGCGACATTGGAAGTGGAACTCTTTCCATTCGATGCCTGAGTATCCATCGTGATCTCTATTTCGTTTGTCACCGATGCATGCACCTGCTGACCGCCGTCCAAGAAAATTGGGCTGTCCGCCCTACTCGGTTCTGTTGCTCTCGTCAGCGCCGTTCATCGATGGCCTCAGTGCCTACATGCTACTCACCATTCCTCTTCCTTGAGCGCAAGTCGGAAAGCATACTGCCGGGTCAGGTACAAAGATAGTGTCTTGTGGTTCACTCTCAGTGCGCGTTTATCGCCTGCCATACACGTGCACGCTCATCCACTCTCACGCAGGTACGCTGTGCCCTGGGCGCTCGATCTCATCGATATCTCAGCGCTCGCCTTCAATATGCCCACCTAGGAAAGTGGGCTGTCCGCTTTACTCAGCTCTGTTGCTCTTATCAGCGCCGTTCACCGGTGGCCTTGCATACGTACTACTCACCATGATTCCTCTTCCTTGAGCGCAACTTGTAAAACATACTGGGTCAGGTTCAAGTACAAAGAGAATGTGACAATGGTCGTTCATCTTATTACACTTTCATCGCCTGGCATACACGTGCACGCTCATCCACTCCCACGCAGGTACCCTGTGCCCTGGGCGCTTCATCGATATCTCACTCTGTATGCGTCGTCGCTATTTGGTCGTGAATATTTCGATGCCAAGGAAATCAAGTTCCACTCTGAATCGTTATCATGCCTTTTTCTTACATGCAATTCTGGTCCCCCGCGCTCAATCCGGTGCATCTCGGTCCGAAAGTCTGGCCTTGCGCTTTCCCCCCTCTACGTACGATTCCACAAATAGTCTCTCACCACGGCTTCCATTCGTTCTCGTCCTTCGGTACTGTTCTTAGTATAGCTCATTCATTCTGTCCCGGGCACTCTCCTCTCTCGCAGAGTGATCGTTCACGAAGGCGTGGCGTCTGCTTAGTGCGGGTAGCATTTGACTTCTTAGGCCGAAGTGTTGATATATCCATTCGGTACCTATCATGAGATCCTCGCGAATGCCTCAAGCTACCGCCCCGCGCTCCCCGCGACCGTCTTCGCAGCCGCTACCCCCGCCACCCAATCTCTCCCACCCACCCTCGCCCTCCGTTGATGCCGATAATCCAGTTTGTCTTCCCCCGACCGCGTCAAAGCTTCCGCAACGCCCTCCAAGACTCTCCTTCCGTGTCCGTGCGCACGCGAAGACACCTGCCCGAGACACCACTCTAGCGCATGCTCCACACGAACTTTAAGTGCATACGCCTCGTCCGCATCGTAAAATGCTATCGCGTTGCGAAACGACAGCCAGAGATACAATACGAGCACCTTGTGCAGCCCCTCTAGATGCTTCAGCGCCTCTTTGCACGCGCGCATCTTTGGCTGGTGGTCAGAGTTGCGCATCATCCGTTCTACCTTCTCCAATACATTCATGAACGGGGCGACGGACAACACAGCGTCGAGCTCCACGCGTATCGCATTAGTGTACAAACGCAGGATCTGCGCAAGTACATCAAGCGCGATCGGATCTGACCACTGGATCGGACAATTCTTGAACAGCAGTCGGTCGGACAAGAGCAGATCCCTGGCGTGCGTGTCCATGAACTCGCTTAACTGGCCTAACCGGGTCTGCGTGGCGGCACGAAAAGGCAGGCGGATGCAGGACACGTACGACGGCACCTCAAGAAGCGCCTGCGTAGTAGCCCTGAGCGGGAGAACCTGCGACACGTCCTCCATCCAGTGTCCTGGAGGATCGAAGACGGCACAGGCGAGAGGAGGCACGGGAGTCGCGAGCGCTCGACAGAGCGTCGGTATGTCTTCCTTGTGCAGCGTGGTGACGAAACCACCAGGTTGACCGTGCAATCCATAACGTCCTGCTCGCCCGGCGATTTGCTTGATTTGAGATATCGACAGCGGTCGCCTCTCTTGACCGTCAAACTTGGAAAGGGTTTCGAACACGACGCGTTTGATCTTGCTGCAAAATACAGCACATGAGTGACGGGACGGTGTAGGTCTCATTCAAAACGTGCGTACAGGTTGAGTCCCATTCCGACTGCGTCACTAGCAACGATAACGTCGTAACCGCTCTGAGGGTCGTTGAAGAGCGCAGCCTGCTCGGATCGAATCTCGGGTGGCAGTCACCCATAGGCGATTGCACAACGCAGACCAGTTCTCTCCTCGATCTTGCCCTTGACCGCGAATATGCCATCACGCGAGAACACGACCAGACAGTCTCCCTTTTGGATCTGGGACAAGTCACCATCCAAAGACGACTCTTGAACCTCCAAAGGCGTGAGACGTTCATATCGGTTGACGACCAGCTCGTCCCCTGTGTCCTTGAGGATGTCTTCAATGATAGGCACCGCCGTTTCCTCGCCACAAAGATGGATCTCGCGTGCAGGCAGACCCAGGACAGCGCTTGTCCATGCAGAACCACGCTCGGGATCTGCGATCATCTGTATCTCGTCCACCACTGCCACGTCCAGAGACTTATCGAAACTGGCCATCTCCACCGTCGAGCTCATGAGCGGCGCGTTGTCCGCCACGATCCGAAACTCTTCTCCGGTGCGCAGGTTGCACTGCCGAACGTACTTGGCATGACCCTCCTTCCGAACGGTGGGCCGGGAACCGGTCTCGTTCGCAACGTCCATGTTGGTGGTCGTGTCGGGCTCCGACCCGGGTTCAGGATCCATCCCGAGGGGGACGATCTGTCCTCTGTTCAGCCGCTCCCAGATCTCGTGTGCGAGGAGCCGGAGGGGGCCGGCGTAGAGGCCCGAACTCGACGCTGCGAGGGCGCGCAGCGCCATATGTGTCTTTCCGCTGTTCGTAGGGCCGACGTGCATGATAAACTTGCGCTTCATTGCGCGCGCTTTCGGGAAGAGGTCGGCGGGGAAAGATAGGTCGGCGACGCGGTGGAGGCGGGCGATCATGTCGAGTGTAGATTGGGGGACGCGTTGGGCGCGCAGACGGCGTTGGCGTTCGGGATCAGAGGCCCATGTAAAAAAGAGTTGGGTGATGATCTGGTCGAGGCGTTGGATAGAGTGCGCGTCCGTGCCAGGCGCGAACTGGAACCGGTCTAGATCTAGTCTCGGGGACCGAGTGTCGCCAGAAATTATGCCCTCGCGAATGTCCGCGAGGAATGAAGAGAGGAGGTCGGGTAAATGGGCACGAGGGATTCCGAACCGCTCCAAGCGGTGAAGTACGTGAGGGAGATATGCCCAGTTTTTGACATGTGACTTGACTAGCTTGCGAACGTCAGATACATTTGACGGTGAAACGAGTTTTGAACTGCTGGAAGGTCTGGAAAACCCGGACGAGGGATGGGACTCAGAGTCGAACTTTTTGGACCGCCTGGAAGACCAGTTGCCGGGAACTTGGTCCCTTGAGCGCGGATATGACGAAGTTTTAACAGACAGCAAGCGTCGGAAGCATGATTGTCTGCCTTTCGTCCATGTCTGAGCGGAGAGCATCCGACAGCCCTGTGACATCGAAATTTGACAACCAACTTTTGCTTCAGGCTACGTTTGCTACACGTGACCTAATTAGTACATCTCGGTTTGTCACTGTCAGTGTTACCTGTTTAACTTGTTAGCGCTGTTCACCTTCGCCCTATCGCAGCTATTAGACAACTTTCTATTCCGGTACCGAGGCATGTCCATTGGAAGTATTGCAATCGCTACACAAATGACAGATGATCCAACGCTCTATGTATCCTGTAAGTGCATACTCAGACGCTCGGACAAGCCGCGATCGACCCCACATTTCTAGCTATCGACATCATTAGCCATTCGACTAAAGTGATCAAGTCCATCAAGCTGTTCAAGAACGACGAGCTACTCAGAAAGGTCGAAGAGACTATAGATGCAGGCGAATCGTATCGGGAGGAATTCAGTCCCCTTCTGTAAGCCATTCCGCTTAGTTGCGCACTTGCGCAGGTGGTCGAACAACCTTCCAGTACCATCATCCCCAGTGATGACATCCGCGTATTGGTCACCTACCGTTCGACCTGGCGCAAGCGAAGAGACGTGAACATAGACACCTGTTTACGTGACATCCCGTACATGCGTGATAAAGGGGGCATAAGATGTTAGTATTTTTTGCCTGTCGTCGCGGAATTCATACTTTATTTCATAGTATATCGGAAGAAGATACGAAAAGGCCTCGAAGTCGTGATCTCTGCGGATCAGCAGTCGGTTTGTGATTGCCCAGTATGTTTAATGAGCTATCCTGATGGACTACGCTAGCCGTCTGCCGTTACGACCCAAATCCTTCAAGTTTGCCCACGGTGAGCCGCAGCTCTCACAAGGCTCACCTACTTGCTGAGGCTCCCCACAGATTCCGATTTTTGATCATCGGTAATGTACATATCGTTCTTCTTGGCCATGGAAATGAACTCATTCTGTTCTAGTCAGGAGTTGGCAAATCCTCGTTGATCCAAAAAATATTTGGCGTCTGGGCTGTAAGCTAATCTGTCATATTACATACTATATCGGCTCACATCTCACCTCCAGAAAACCTCCCAGAATACTGGCGGTGAAGTTGACATTGAGCAGGAGTTTACCTTCCCGACGAACGAACGAATCGCAATTCATGATAGCCATGGGTTCAAGGCAGGTGATGACGGTCATATAGACATCGTGAGAGAATTCGTTGCCGGGAGAAAGGCGATGCCTGCTAAGGACCAGCTTCATGCGGTTTGGTAAGTTCGCCCCCTGTATCCCTCGCGTTGCTCACAAAGGGGTCCAGGCTGTGCCTTGAGATACCCTATGGTGGGGGTCGCCCGATTGAAAGAGGGACACTGGCAGAAAGGTTCCTGCAATGTCGAAGCGAAATTCTAGGCGACAGTGGGCTATTCTGTTGTGGTGCCCTATCTGTATGACTCACCGACGCTATTTAGTTCCGCTTGTGGTGGTCTTTACCAAAGTGGATCTGCTAGATGAGCAGCTGAAAATCGACCAACCTGAGAACGAGACTCTGGACAGTTCGAGCCTGAGGGCGAGATACATAAAGAAAGAGATCACCGGCCCTCTTCACGACGCAGCGGGCAACGATGTAACGTATGTCATTGTTTCTGGTACGTAGGATAGTATCGTGGGCCACCAGCGAACAATTTCTGATGGTACTTCAGTGCAAGAAGATTACGTTACCACTTTGTCAGATCTGCTCAAAATCACAAAGGATAAAATGGAAAAGTACCCTGACAACGGAGGCCCGCGTACCACCGCATTCATTGCTCAGCGCATCAGCATCGAGAAAAAGGTTGAGTTGTCAATAGAGTATGTGCCTTGCGATAAAAGTATTTCCACTAGTATTGACGTGTTCTGCCATAGAGTTGGGAAGAAGAGTGGGTGCGCACGAAATATATCGTTCAGCTTCTAATGGCGATCGTAGGATATTGGAACACGCTTCTGAGGAGTGACGTGCTTCGTGGCAGGACATTGAAGCAATGTTTGCAAGTCATCCACGAGGATATTATCGCCATCTGGAACTTCAATGATCCAGATCGAGTACATTTTTCCTTCTCTTTCACCGCCTGCCCAAGCTGATTATTAGTGTTCAATGTGTTGTAGTGCTTGATAGACGATAAGATCGTCGGGGCCCTTCTTTGCACCGACAATTTCAGAGGCACTAGTACTCCTGATGCGAACACACCGTAAGTTTTGTAGCTCCAACTGATCAGATCTTTCTCTCCCCAAACATGAGGCTTGACGAACAAACTGTATACCAGAGCCTCGTTTCCCACCCTTCTCGAATCGAGCCTTGAGACGATGAAAAATCTCTTGGGATCGGGGAATGTTGCGAGGATAGCGAGTTTTATTCCAGAAAAGATGTATCAGGATTATTCACAAGCGTGAGTGAAGATCGATCCTCCCAATTCCCCATTGCAGAGACAGTGCTTATTATGACCTCAGAAAGGATGCGAAGATCCTCATGGCGTACATCGTCGATCTGATCTGCGTCATGCAAGTTATCTTCCTCTCAATCTCGGGCGACCGCGTGACACCCGATGTGGTCACGTTCGCTCTGCAGGTATCCGAGGAAACGAGAAGAATCGTGCATCAATCCGTCGACAAATTTGATGTGAAGTCGGGCCTGCCCGATCGGCGTGACTACGTATTAGAGAAGATTGTGGAGCTCATAAGGCAATACAGCATCCCGGATGATAAAATTGGAGGGCTGAAGCAGAGGATGTGCCAAGTAGTGGTATCAAGCCTAATTGGTGGGACACGATGAACTTGCCCCCAAATCACAAATTCTATATGTAGGGGGAGTGGCGTGTTGGCCAACGGGAGTCCCAGTGAAGACTGTACCGATATCTGATGTTGGACATTACCTGATGCTGCATTATGTATTTGCCAGTGCAACTATGAGAGTGACACAACAGTCAAAGTCATGACAAGCTCCTCGGCCAATTGAACCAGTTTGAGCTGGGAGTCCCTAGTCTTACCGTGACTCTGAGTCGCGGGAGTTGCCATTGTTCAACAAAGCAACACTGCAAAAAGTAAATCAACTAAATCACAGCATTTGGGACGCAGTAGTTAGCAGTGAGGGTGCGAGGAACCAGCATAAATTGCTGGTAATCAGCGTCTTTGTGTGACGCTGATGCTACTCAAAGATTTTGTCTAATAGGAAACAGCATCTGATAAGGATGCTCGTTCTCACCGTCCCCACGGCTCATCGATTACATGTAAGAAAGACCAGGTCGAGTATCTCAGTGTACAATTTTATGTAACTTTGCTCAAGGCTTGTGACTGAATGAACTCTCAATTTCGGGCTCTGGTGCGTCGATGGAGAAAGGTGGGGCATGAGGCAACCCTTCGCTGTGACACTTCTTTTGGTGGGCGGGCGTCACCCGCGCGCAGCCCAGCCCGAAATGACGGACTGGGTCACTGGGTATGGAGCGGGGAAAACTCCGGCCCTCGCTCGAAAGGCATGCCATGGAGGAAATTTGGATTGTGAACGATCATAATTATATAGGAGTACAGAGTGGTGATGGAAGGGTCAGAGACTTGACGCGTCGAAGTAGAGGCAAGTGCGCCTCGTGCATGTCTTCGTCGCCGCCCGAAAACTCACTTCCGGTGAAAGTTCTGTCACGTACTTCAGACAAGAATATACACAGATTGTTGGCCTGCCGAGATTCTTTGGGGACAACATCTATGTTATGACATCAGTGGCAAGAACGAATCGGTTTGATTGAGATAAATAACCATACCATGCTTCCCCAGTTCGATCACCGTTTTGCAAACCATTTGCTCGGTCTCGTCAGAGTGCTGACTGACCACGTAACACAAGGTGGGAGGCACCATGCATTCGAGCTTCTTCTTCCCGGTATCTACGAACCAACGTTAATGTCAAATCCTTGTCTCGACTGTTAGATTGAAACAAACGACCGTACCACATTTTACGAACTTGACAAACTCATTGCATACCGCTTTCTTCGTTTTGTCAGACCCGCACTGACCGAGCACATAACACAAGATATGAAGCACTTTGCATTTGAACGGCCTATCAAGGTTTTCTACAAACCCACATCAACAGTGTATTCTTGTCTCAACCGTTAGATGGAAACAAACGACCATACCATGTGTCATGATTTCAAGCAGCGTTTTAGATACCGCTTCCATGGTGGTATCGCCATCGTCACTGGCAGAGTAGTACCGATCGAATATGGCCAACAAGGTGGGGAACATCAAGCATTCGGATATCTTGTCCCGGAGGTTATCTACGAACTCACATCAACGACGCATTCTCGTCCCAACGATCAGATTGAAGAAGCGGCCGTACCATGATCCACCAGTTTGGTCAACTCCTTGCGTACCAATTGCCCCATCTTCATCTTGTGCGCCAATGCCAATTGTTCGAAGATCTTGTGCGCCATTGGATGATTGTGCACGAACCGATCCTTCTTCATGTTCTTGGATGGGGCTTTGCGCAGCTCTTCAACACTCTCGACCACGTCAACCAATCCAGAGAACACATCGCATTCGTGCATCTTATCCCGGGAATTTTCTACGAACCCACATCAACGACACATGATTCCTCCGACCATCAGATTCAAACAGACGGTCATACCATGTTCCATGAATTCGACCAAAGTGTTGCACAGTGGTCGGGCAGTCTCGTCAGAGCAACGATGGAACACGTCAAACAAGGCGGGGAGCATTGTGCATTCGAGTATTCTGCCCCGGAAGGTATCTACGAGCCCGCATCAGCTACGCATTCTTCTCCCAACTATCAGACTGAAATAAACAACCATACCATGTTTCATGAATTCCACCAACGTGTTGCACACCACTTGCAGGGTCTCGTCAGAGCACCGCCGAAGCACCTGACTCAAGGTGTGGAGCACATTGCATTGAAGGATTTTATCCCGGAGTTTATCTATGAACTCGCATCAATGATTCATCCTCGTTGTTCGATTGAAACAAACGGCCGCACCATGTTTCGCCAGTTCAACCAACGTATTGCATACCTTTTGCTTCGTCTTACCAGACCACAACCGAGCACAGAGTACGTCACACAAAGGGGGGAACACATCACATTCGAGCATCTCATCTCGTAGGTTATCTATGAATATTTGAACACGTATGTTGTCAGCGACACATTTTTTTCTGGGCTGAAGATTGAAGTAAATGACAATACCGTATTTCACGAATTCAACCAATATGTTGCATACGCCTTGCTTGTGCTCGTCAGAGTTCCACTGACGGAGCACCTGACACAAGGTGGAGAACACTTTGTTTTGGAGTATGTTAGTTCGGAGACTATCTGCGGACCCGTATTAACAACGCACTGTCCGTTTGACTGTCAGATTCAAACAAAAGATCATACCATGTTTCACGGATTTGATCAATGTGTTGCTGACTACTTCCGCAGTCTTGCCAGAGCGCTGCCGGAGCACGTCATACAAATTAGGGAACAAATTGCATTCTAGCATCTTTTCCCGGATTTTTTCTATGAACCCGCATCAGCAACGGATCAGTTTAACTGACAGATTGGAACAAATGACCATACCATATTGCATCAGTTCGCCCAATGTAGTGCATACCACTTGCGTAGTCTCGTCAGAGCGCCGACCGAGCACACCACACAGTGTGGACAATCTATTGTCTTCGAACATCTTGTCCCGGAGATTTTCTATGAACAACCTGTATCAATGACGCATTCTCACTCGTTTGTTAGATTAAATCAAACGACAATACCATGCTCCGCGAATCCGACCAACACTTTGCACACTCCCTTCATGGACTGCTCAGATGTCCACTGTTTGAAGTCAAGCAAGGTCGTGAACACTTCGTGTGTGAGCACTTTATCCCGCAAGTCAGCTATGAAATCATATCAACCACGTATTCTCGTCCCGACGGTCGGATTGAAATAAACGGCCATACGATGCTTCACGAATTCGACCAACGTGTTGCATACCACTTGCACAGTCTCGTCAGCCTGAGAGCACTGACGGAGCACGCCATGCAAACTCTGGAGCACATCGCATTCGAGCATCTTATCCCGGGAGTTATCTACGAACACGCATCAACGACACATTGTTCCTCCGATCATCAGATTCAAACAGACGATCGTACCATGTTTCATGAATCCGACCAAAGCATTGCACACTGCTTGCATAGTATTGCCAGAGCGCCGCCGACGAAGCACGTGAAACAAGGAGGGGAGCACTTTGCACTCGAGTATTCTGGCCCGCAAGGTATCTACGAACTCGCATCAATGATCCATTCTCGCCTCGACTGTTCTCGCGGACAAACCATCCGGAAGGAAAGAGCAAAGGGCACGAATGGCCGCTGGAGTGACAAAGTCATCATAATGTTCGAGTAGTTTGTGAATGATGGGAACCGTCGTATCTGCTTCTATGAGGTCCCTGCCTCTTTCTGTGTCTCGGCTCGCTGGAGGGTCAATAGAAGGACAGGAAAATAAGTGTGTCGCCAATCTATCCACGACGCTCAACAAGGCGACCAGTGCGGAGTCGTCTGGAAAGATTCAATGTCAATTTCTTGTGCAAACAGCTCGGAAAAATTCACTCGCCTTTGTAGTGCAGCATCTTGGTAATATTTGGCACCACCTTCATATCAACAAGTTTCTGCGCAACCTTGTCGTCCACTGGTGGAGACAAGACGTAGCATCATCAAAGGTGGTCTTGAAACCGAGAAATTGGATGTCGACGCACACTCCATTAACATAGACAAGGCATGCGCACTCTCGAAAAAAGTCATAGAGGTCGGTGCACGCTTCTTCAACACCGTTTTCTCCTCGGATTTGTTCCGTGTACCCACGCAGAGCTCGACAAGCTTCTTCAGATTTTCATCGTTGATCAGTTTGGGTATCTTCTTGCAAAGAGATGGCAGGTATGTGCAGGCCGAACGACAATATTTGCCTTTCAAAAGCTCAGAAACGCTTTTCGTAATTTGTTCTTCATCAGCATCCGCCGGCCAACTCCAGCCCAACTCGCAGTACATGACTGCGGTACTAAGTTGTATCACCTTGTCTTCATTGTTCAAAAATTCGGCTAAAATCTTTCTTGCGTCCTCGCAATTCTTGATCTCCTCCTTGCAGACATCTAAGGACCTATGCATCAGCGTAACGAGGGAACACGAGACATAAACCCACCGAAGGTCGACATGAAAGCCAAGCGACCAAGTACCTCCTGGATCGATTGGCCCTTGTCGAGTTGGCCTTTATCGAGTTGGTCCATGAGATTCCGAACGGAATGGTGGTCAAAAATATCTTTTTCCCATACATCCGGTAGATTCTGAAGCCGCTTATGACTCGGCTCATGATTCCAAAACATGGGGTCCGGCCACTCATTGGCGTGATGGAATCGAGGAGAGGGCTTGTAGTTATGCTTGAACAACACGGACACGTGTACTTTTTGTCCCTCTACAATAGTCCGTGCATCCCCCAAGTGAGGCCTGCTGACGAGTGATCAGATGGCGCTTAAGTAATGTGATTCAACCTCACCGGTGAGTGCACGTATTCGAATCGCAGTATTTCAAGCGTTTGAAGAACCATAGTTCCATCGGCCACCAGCGTAAGCGCAGCGAATTCGTGATGCGCTTATTCAGGTCATCGATCTTCCACATCACGTCAGCAGACATCATTTTTAGCCCGGCAGCGGCAGCCTGATGCCTCATCCAGAGAAATGGAATGTCACCAAGCTGGAGCTCCTCGTTGCGTCTGTTTCCGCCTCCGCTAGTAGCGTTTTGAAGTTAGAATTGGGACCTCGATCAGCTGAATACGACCTACACGTCGCCATGACAACCCGCAAACCAGACCTCATTGATGCGCCCGTCACTGGCATCGCTGGATTGTCCGCCATATATGTACTCCGGCAGAAACTTGACTCGTCGCTCGTCCAAGGCTAAGGCATGGCGAAAATAGCAAAAATGGAGATCGTCGGAAGAAGTCGTCGTGTAGGGTAAGATACTCTTCCTGCCGAAGCCGACCGAGGACACAGTGTCCCTGAATACACAGGAAATGCGTTCGTTTCAAGTATGGGAGACCCGCAAAAAAAAGACTCACCAGACTCCAATAAAGTGAATATGAACATTGCTCCGACAGAACGTCCTCTTGAATGTTTCCGCCGACGGAGTGTCATCCTTTTTTTCGGATTGTTTTCCCTCGTCATCATTGCTGTCGTATTGTTTTCCCTCCTCATCCTTCGTCTTGGAGTACAATTCGAAAGCGCTACAGCATGTCAGACGTGTGCAAGCTAAAGTGACGAGAAATGTTTTACAATGGTATTTGCTCATTGTTTCCTGGGAGAAGTAGCCCAACCTTCCGAACAACTTAGTTTAATGCTGAAACGGTTCTTTTTGTGGGAAGTAGGCTCACTCGAGCAATCATGCCCGCTAACGCTCGGACTTGATAAGCACCACGAGAGAAGCCTAGAACAGAAATTAGAGATACGTAGTCTCCACCTATCAGACGAAATGACTCACCAAACAAAAAGATAGTATCCCCATCTTTGTAGGTGTTAGACAGCCAGCGGTAGGAAGCCATGATGACCTTGTGTACGTTGCTGCGCCATAATAAGATCAGTTTCTATCAAGCCGTAGGTGATGACGCACCGGCCAATAGCCATGTCCAATTTATTGGATATTTTATTACCCAGAGATGGGCCGGAGAGATTGGCGGCCGCGCCGAGTCCACTGCTATAGTACGTGAGTTGTGTATCAGTCTTCTCGATATGACTGTAGAGTTCGACGATGTGCGTATTCTGCGAATCGATGAGAGGGCTGAGTGAACCCGAATAGCCAAGTTTACCTTCTGACTGAACTTCTTTGAGGTACCGTCGATGCATACTACAAGTTTCCTCGAGATTTCCTTGGTACATTTCCAAGGTTGAGAGTCCTGATATGGGGTCGCCATTGGGATGCTACTGTATAAGAAGAGTAGCCTGTAGATATGAGGACGTCGGTGAGCTGAGGCAAGAATCGATTGAAGTGGCGACGGGAGGCGCTAGCCAATGTGGTCGGTACACGGCACGGCGATGTATATCTAGGTTCAGGACCTGAATGGAAGTTCAAAAATAATCGACAAAGTGGTCGTTGAGGACGAAACAAGGCAGAAACTGGTTGTTTCCTATAATGTGAACACCACTGTTAACTGGCTGGTTTTCGGGCCGAGCACCTAGGCGAACCCGCACTCTACAATGTAGGCCACTCTTCCAATCACAGCTCTGAAACCTTGAGTGAAAAAGGAAGACAAGATGGCGTCAGACGGTCTGAGCTGTCCAGCTCCGGCGGGTTTGCAGGGCTGGTTGCCCGCGGGTTGGACCCACGATCAGCGCGCCCTTCCCTACCAAGACATATGTTGGCGCTCACCTGGCTTTGCATCTCCTAAAAATAAAAACGGCGTAGCCTTATCAAGCGCGCGGGCGGGTAACGTTCAAGACTTCAAGCCCATCCCGCTATATATGCGTTGTGAGCACTAGTACTTGAGCTCCAGCTTCTGTTTAATTGTCGTACAGTGGAGAATGCCGCCGCAAAGCGGGGGTGGCGACGTGCATCGTCGGACAGAGCGGTGGCTTCAAGCAAGCTTCAAGCGGCGCTACAATAGGCGCTTTGGACTGATCAATACCAACATCCACATCACGAATTGTCATATCGGATACATACATTCTCCTCTTCTGAACACAGCCAAGGCTTCTATCTTACCCATCTCGCCCGCGCTAGATCCCCTTATCTCTGATTATGGATCTCACACGGTGCACACTATCCACCAGGAAATGTATGTCAGACATGTTAGGCCGCAGACCACGGGCATCGGAAAAACGTGTCGACGAATGATACACATCTTGGATGGGATTCCAGACGGTAGCGATCATGCCAGCCACGCTCGCCTTTTCGTTTTCCCACAAGCAGCGCTGCAATCTTGATCCTCCAGCCGATCCGTTCACCCACTTCCCAGAGCGTCCCCCCGCCTCGAGTCCAGCCCAAAACCCCAAT
>JBBPNG010000448.1:0-22648 GCA_038091095.1 Leccinum incarnatum
TCACTTCAGTCTCTTCCACAGCAGGCTCCTGCGTTGTTTGAACGCCGAGTTCGGCTGCTAGATCGAAGGAAGCGATAGAAACACGTCTCCGCTTCCGGGCTGAAAGGGTATTTGAGAGGTTTACTCTTGAGGGCGTACGTTTGATGAGTGGCACGGCACATGAATGATGAGGGGTACTAGGAGGCACTTGATCTCTACAATTGAATTGGGTCAACTCGACGACACAAACAAGTCGCTGATACTCAACGGTGACATGATAGGCTGTTGGTTCAAGCAGCTGTAACAGCTGTGGAAGTGTTGAGATTAGCGGTAAAGGTTTGTGGTCTCGGCGTATCTGCTGTGCTGCTTGTGGGCTTTGTTTGATTCCAAAGCTGTTGCCAAACAAATTTGTCCCGGATTCGGAAACAGCTCTCTACGTGGCCCTTCAACGTTTCAACAAGGAAGCACTAATTATCCAATGCTGCAGGGATCCGATGGCAACGCATAATGCGAGTTTGTGCCACTTAGTGGACGACGCGCAGCTCGGGTACAGCCTCAAAACAGCATATCGCGCCCCCAATCGTGGGACGGACGGACCATTGTCGGGAAACGCAATCGCCGCGCGCTCAGCGGTGCGCCCTTGGTGATGTTCTCCTTGTGGACTACTTCCGCGTTCTACACGAACATAGGTTAAAAAAGGCGATAGTCACAGGAAGCCCCGCTCGCTGGCTTGACAGGGATATCCGGCTCTCGGGCCGTTGTGCTGCCTGCACTCGAACATCGATATCAATCTCCACCTCTGCGTCTCGATGGCTGTTGCCCCAGACCAACGTTCATCGTAAATATCCGCATCTATTCCTTGGTGAGTGCGGGATAGTTGACTTCGTGGATGTGGTGGTTTTTACTCGAACGCGGAGCTATCTCTAGTGAGTTTGGGAACAGCATCTGAGCCTTAGTCTATGAGCTCCCTCAGATGCTGTCTCTATCCGGTGGGTCCACCTTATGCGAATCATTGATAATTTTATGTCGCAAGTCTGCGTGGCGCGAACATTCTGCGTGCGGCAGGGGTTTCCCCTTGCTACCGGTTTCACCGACATACTTTGATCACGTTATCGCCGGTCGGTGTCGCCTTCCGGTCCAGTATTCCATTGTCCAGGCGCGCCACCCCACTCCACTTGAACCTTTTTGGTAGGTTCATCAAGTTTCAATTTCAAGTTTGATCGTAACACATCGCGCAGATCGGTTTGAGGCCAAGATCGATCTCTATAAACAAATGAGCAAATCTTATCTCGGTCATAATAGATGCTATCTAGATCCACGGGGGGCATAGAAATATTGTAATCCAAAAAAACGGTGTATCGATGAATATGACGTGGGTAAGAAGCGAGTAAGAAAGGAAAATACATTTCCTAACGAAACCAGAAAGGGCAAGAACTTTATCCATTCCTCATATGGTCCTGGAGGCAGTGGCAAGCGCCCGGGTACTAGACGCACATAAGGGTGGTACCGCCGTGGACTGGACCACGGTAGACAAACAAAGATTGAACGTTGGTAGAGATACACAGGGCCAATTTTGGCAACGGATCTCTCTCCTCATTCTCGTCATGCATCATCCGGTTCGCCAACTTGATGAACGGCCCAATATTACGACAAACGAATTTGTCTGCCATCATAATCGACCAAGCCCAGCAAATGATGGCGTATTCAGGTCTCAGGGGTATCGGACGACCAGGCGAAGGTAGGTGAAGGATAGATAAAAGAAAGGCCCCTGAGCTAAGCGAGCGCGGACAGCCTACAAAATCTCTCAAAGGGTTATCGATTTATCACCCATGCCATTGAACATGATAGTAGAAAATATTGTCTTCTTACCTGACTTAGGGCCTGCCTAGTACGGGAGTCTACACTGAACATGACATCACCATTTTTCAAGTGGATTTTGCTTGTTCGGCAAGTTCATCAATATGATCACGGTCTTGGTAGTACTTTGCAGAGAATACAGTGAAGAATCGCACACCTTGCTCTGTCATCAAATAAAAAATATCTAAAGGTGGCTGCATGGGCAGCAATTGCCTCGACAGTGGTTCGGTTACTATCTTGTACGTTAGTTTGTACAGTCGACTCGCTCCTAACGCATACCTGTCGGGACAGCTCAAAATGTATATGTTATGGGGAATGTGGGTTATTGGAGACCGTAGGGCGATAAAAAGCAGTTGGGGAAATCTGAAACCTATGCCTTATGAGGGAGTATGTGTTATCCCTGGTATGCGTTAGGAGGGAGCTCCGGAGTCGACTGTAATTAGTAGGTTTTGACTATGTAAGGTTATGAGGAGATGTTGAAGTGGCGAGGAAAAAAAGGACACATGTGCAAACTCGGAGTGACTCAGCCCCAACACTTGACTTGCCACAATACTGTCGACGACTTTGTCGTATTATTGTCACCTACCTCCCCATTGCGTCCCCATCCATTGTATGTACTAGCGTAGGAGGCTCAGCACTAATAATGCGATGCTGATGGGTGTCCGATGGCAACGCATAATGCGAGTTCGTGCCACCCGGATGGGGCGCGCAGCTCGGGTACAGGATCAAAACAGCATATCGCACCCCCAATCCTGGAACAGACGGACCACTGCGCCTTTGGTGACGTTCTCCGAGTCCTTGTGGACCGCGTTCCGCATGAGCATCGGCAAAAAAAGTGGTAGCCACAGCCTGAGGTTGAACCCCACTCGCTGACTTGAACGGGTCAGGATCCCGCGATCTCGCGCTCACCGATCTACCCGCCTCCCCGTCTCGATGGCTGTCACCCAAGTTGAACGTCCACCCTGAATATTCCTTGGTGAGTGCGAGATACTTTTCCCTGTAGCTGTGTTTGTACTATATTGGTTTTTACTCGACCGCGGCGGAGCTACCTATAGTGAGTTTGGGAACAGTATCTTAAGCTTGGTCTACGAACTCCATGTTCATTCTCAGGTCCTCGAATGCTGTCTGTAGGTGAACATTCCACGCAGCAGGAGCTTCCCCTTTCTGATGTTTTCGCCCACACGCTTTGATCGTATGGTATTGCTGGTTCGTGTCACCTTCCGGCCCAGGATTACATACATTGTCCGATACTAGTAGGGGCGCTCCGCCTTCATCTCTTGTGGGTCCATAAAGCCCCTCAGTTTTCTTTTTCGTACATGATATTCACTAATCATAACACATTGCGAGATCCTCTCAGTGGGATCGGTTTGAAGCCAAGATTGATCCCTATAGCTAGCTAAATGAATCGATCTATAATATCTTGGAGACATAATAAATGCTATCTAGATACACGGGGACAGAATAATCCAAATGATGACATCAGGAAGAAGTTTGCAAGAAAGTAAAATACACTTCCAAACGAAAAATCATAAAGGGGGAACGTTATCATTCCTCTCATTGAGGATTGGGTTCTGGAGCCAGCAAAAAGCGCCCCGGCGATAGACGCACGTAAGGGGAGGCCCGCCGCGAGGCTAGACCGCGACGGACAACCAAAGGTTGATCCACAGTGTCTATTTTGGCGATGGATATCGCATCGTCACCAGAAATCTCGTCCGGTGGAAGAAGAGCTTTCTGGTCATTCTTGTCGATGTTGTCATTTTTGATCCTCTTGCCACGGCGAGTGGCCGAGTTCTCTGACGAACGAAATAACCTCTCCAACTTTCTGAGCTCGACGTTTCTACCACAAGTAAAGTCTTCGGTCATCGTGATTGACCAAGCCCAGCGAATGATGGCATCTTCAGGTCTCAGGGGTATCGGACGACCAGGCGAAGGTAGGCGAGGGATGATGAAGACCAATGAATCACTATAGCGGCCACCGAATAGAAGACCTCTCAAAGGGTCCTTGTCCATATGATCGAACATGTCTGCCAACTCTTTCCATGTACTTTTTGCTCGTTCGGCAAGTTCATCGCGGTCTCGATAGTACTTGGTACTGCATGCATTCGCGAATCGCACGCCTTGCTCCGTGATATAGATATCACATATCTGGAAGTCAAAGTTGATACCGTGTTGCTGAATGTCAGCAATTGCTTCGAAAACAGCTGCACGATCAGCGACTGTGACGGGTCCTGCACTGGATGAGCCCTTGACTATCGATGGCAGGAGGATACCTACGTCCGAGACGGGCCTCCGTCATTATGCCAACTATTTGTCCATTCTTGGAAATGTGAGCTTCGAGTTTGAAGAAATAGTGGCCTAAGCCCCTAGATTCTATGAGCTTGTGTCCCCGACTTTCACTGGATACACATGATCCCCAGACATCTACCAATCCAATGAGGATGTCGACTTCCTTCCCTGTACACAGTGGTCAGAAGCCAAGAGCAGCCTGGAAACCTGAACAGCTTATTGCCTTGGTAAATTCCTTCCCATTCAATTCCCGACATGAACCGCGTCACCTGCCAATTAGGAAAACCAAGTCAGCTATTCTGACGCCACTCATGGTGCAAACCGAGTACCTCGATATCATCCAGCTCCACGACCTGTCGGACACCGATGAGCGGATGTCAAGATGATGAAACACGTGCATGTACCTTGGTCCACATAGGGCAGTTGTGGATCAGCTGTCTTTTCTTATAGACCAGTCGGTAAGTATTGTCCTTTAGGCGAATGAGATATGCCCAGTTGTTCTCGCCGTCGATCACAATTGTGTCGAGCATGGCTTGTATGACCTCTTGGATGTGATAAAGTGCTCGAGATTCTTCCACGTAGGATCTCATGTCCTTAGGATAGACAGCATGCCGATAGCATGGCTCAGCTTGAATGACGATATAGTGTCCGTTCTAACACCGATAGACTCAGAAAGGTTGAAAGCAGACGAGAAAGACGAATAATCACCCTCCACAACATATAGAATCTACCGTCTTTGAGGGCATTCATCCCGGAAAGGTAAAAAGTTAAGTTACTGATATCTATCTTGCGCTTCAGCTTGGAAACATTCAGGTTTGGCTGCCCAGGCTCGTCAGCAGACGAAGTAGCAAGGAAAAACATAAGGACCCACAGGTGCAAACTCCATGGTGGCAGGAAGCAGGGTGGTGATCACTAATCAACGTGTTCTTTTCCAGTCATGTGCAGGTAGCTGTGCGAAGCCTACATTAGTAGCTAGCACATGTTACTAGTGCGAATACTTGACATGCCGCCCACAATTGGCAACATCGTGACAAGTGTTTCAGAAACCTGGCATCTCCGTGCGCATCGTGCTTATATCGCCATTCAAGTTCTACCAAGTCACAGTTCGTTGTCTCCAGCGCTTTTATTCTAGTAACCCCCTCAGGTGAGATGACGGTAGAGTCGGTCGGAACTGACCAGGTAGTACGGCGCCCTCTGCATCCTATTGTGTGGGCACTGGGTCCCCCCACCGCTCGCTTAAGTCACTCCAGTGCGTTTACCATATGCTTTGACACTCCCCGGGCCCCAAACTTACTTGACATCGCGCCACAAATTTTGCCTTGAAGTGTCGACCGATTTCTTTATGGGTGAATCGCGTTCCATACGCTATGCATTTGTAGGTGTTGCATGCGATATAGCCTAAAGACATGACCTATCTTAGTGATCTTCCTTTGCAGAACTCAGTCGACACTGGACTGGACAGTGCAGTGGGCAAATAGTGTGTTCCGCATATACTCGACAAGAGTCGGCGCCACTGGTCATCCTCAACTTTGTCCTTGGGACTGCACCCTCAATGACACAGAGTCGTGGCGTGCTTACCTCTCTTTGTTGGCTTCTCTTCCCAGTTAAATAGACAAGGTATGTGCTGGTAAACTTCAGATCTCGGTCGAAAATCAAGGACATGTGCACTTCAGCTAAAGCCTACTGCGCTGCTCATCAGGTCATGTTCACCTGTCTCATTCCCTGCAGCGCAGCCAAGAATACTGGTCAAGCATGCCCCGCGCCTTTACATCCTCAAGATATTAGATATGACATCCCTTGCAAGAATTGCAAATGAGGGTAGAGCAAGTCAGCTCGCACCCTGTTGAGTTGCTTTCTTGGATCTTGGCTAGTGACGCAGGGGCCGACATCCTTGCGCCATGCTCTCCCGAGACCCCTCACTCTGTCTCTTTTCTCAGTCATTTCTCGCGGC
This sequence comes from Leccinum incarnatum, assembly GCA_038091095.1. NCBI lineage: Eukaryota > Fungi > Basidiomycota > Agaricomycetes > Boletales > Boletaceae > Leccinum > Leccinum incarnatum. Next base: position 6,074 of record JBBPNG010000448.1, read on the forward strand.
GCATATGCTTGCGATAGAGCTCACGATTTTCTATTCTCATCCTTGCACTAAGTCTATCACATATAATCATCCATCGGTCATACAATTATCCATCGGTATTCACGACCGCTCTGTCGTAAGTTACACTCCCGATCTCCGTATTTTCTTCTAACCTATTCTCATCAGATCCATGAAGTTATATATAGATCATTCCCCTATACTGAACACCATTAATTGCCAGGCGTCGCATGACTGATGCTAGCACGTCACGTCAACGACTTCAACTGTTTATCTTATCTTATCACAATTTTCCCGGCTGACTGTAGCAATAGTTCGTCGAATGCCCGTGTATTCGTTCTATAGAGTTAATAGAATTTATAGCCCTGGGCGGCCGACATCTGGATCGGTCGGTGAGGGCGCTGCTTACTGCTTCACCGTGATCAACCGCAACGACCAAGCGTACGGAAACCAATCGGTAATAAGATACACACAATCGGTGTCTCGAGCGGTAGAACTTGGTTTCAAAAAGCCCATTGATTCCACTCACATATAATCAGCACGTCTAATTGGCTCTGGCAAACTTACGACCTATAGACCCCATCAATATATCACCTCCTCTGGTCGGCCGCCCAGGGCGCTGCTTACTCCTTCACCGTGACCAACCGCGACGACCAAGCGTACGGAAACCAATCGGTAATAAGATACACACAATCGGCATTTCGAGCGGTAGAACTTGGCTGCAAAAAGCCCATTGATTCCACTCACATATAGTCAGCACTGCTAATCTAATCGGCTCCGGCGAAGTTACGACCTATAGACTCCATCAAGTTATTACATCCTCCGGCTCATCACGAAACAACCTTCATATCCATCGACGTTGACAGGGCTCATCGTATCTCTCCATCGACCCGAAAAATGACCATCGACGTTGCCGACCAGGTATCCTCGATACAGCCATCTGCCTCTTTCGCCTTCGACCTACGACAAAGGGGAGCGAACGTAATCAATGACGAAAACCAATCAGACGACGAGGAAATCCGCCGTACGTAGTCTTTCGACAAAGTCATCAAGCCGTCCAGCAAACGCACGCGACCGTACAGATTGAACTGACCCCAGGCTGAATGACCCTTGCTGAAGAGTGAGTGAAAGAACCCATGCGGTCAACAAAGAGCGAACGGTACCTCTCCCAAGATGACAATGTCCATCACTTTCTGGTTTTCTGGTCTCGTCCTGGATAGTCTCCGATAGCGGATCGCATCTTTCCCGGGCTCTCTAATCTCGACGCAATCTGAGAGCTTCTGAAAACTGGTTCGTGCGGGAAAGTGTGCCTTCAGAGGGTCGCCCGGACTCAGGGGCCGTGTCTCTTCTCTAGCGTCTTCTTCTTGTTCCACAATATAGTACTCGTGCAGTTTCCACGTCTGCCGATGATGAGCTACCAAACAATGCTCAAGCACGGACGGTGGCGCTCCAGCGAGTAACGTCGCATATGCGGGGAATTCCGTGTACTGCCAAGAGAAGATGATTTAAGCCAGAATTACCCAAGCAGAGCGGCATGCATGCACGAACTGTGAAGGTACCCTCCCAAACACCTTCCATGGAACCCAATACATACGCTTCCGAGATCGCTTCATGATGATCGGAGGATGACCCAAGGTTAATGCACCGGTACCAGTCCGCATCCCAGTCCTCGCTTCGTCTGCTTGTCAACGAGACGCTCGCGGGGAATTGTAGCGAAGGCCTGCCCGCGTTACTACTACTCGCCTCCGCGGAGACTAAAACTCGCAGCTTTAGGGTGAGAAAAGAGAGAATCACAGCGGGGGCGAGTACTGGTGGATTCAACCGGTAAGTCTGGGAAAAATGCGTCACGACGCTCAACGGCAACCCCCGCGCTGCCGTTGTGGGGAACAAATCGGGCCACGTTTCTGATCGAGGAAGGAAAGCTGTCCAGGACAAGTGGCATATCGGATACTTTGCAAAAGGGATAAGCAACTAAGACTCATCAAACGAAATGGGGAAACAAACGTGGTTAGCGGCCAACGCGATCACTTTTACGACGGTCGTCATATGTGGGAATCGAGCCATGTTCCGCTTGATGAAATCTATGAAGAGCTCGTCACCCGGAGCTTGCGACTAACGTAAGTAGGACCCACCAGGCCGAAGAAGAAACCAAAAGAGCCACATGGCAATCGAGTTCTTCTCGTCCTCGATGGGCCAATCATGTCGAAGAATAGAGCAAACCGCCTCGGAAGCGCCTTCATCGTCGAACCAGTACACCATCAGCCAATCGTCCATCTCTGCATAGTCTAGGAGTTGCTGTTCGTTCTTTCCGTCGTTCTCGAGCATCATGAGGTAGGCTAACCAGAGCGAGTCTACTAGTGTTTCGGATGGGTGATAAGATTCTGCGCGTTGCATCCGGGAATTAGTCCGTAATCTTATCAGCTTCAGGTGCATGCACCTCTTCTTTAGCTCATCAGCAAGGACCCGAGATGCAGTAACGTACGAGCCCAGACGCCTGGACGCAGCACTAGTGTCGAACTTATAGCTAAATATGCGAGCATAGAGGAGGGGATTAGCATCTAAAGATAAGGTTTGGTGGATGTTGCGACATGTCAGGAGTAACGGTGGTAAACCTGAGGGTGGCCCGACAAGATCGTGGGTTGCTGCCAAGAAGGCTATGTGCTCAAGGACTTCTTGAGGAACAGACCCCAGGGAGATGGACGTGGTCATCCCGACAGAGCCGTGTCGTGTGATCAACGCCTGCCAGTGACGATTTTGAACGCTCGAACTTGACTTGCTTATCCAATTTACTAGATTTAGAAGTTGGCTTTTCTATTTACCAATTAGGATTAGGACAGGATAACTGTAAAGCCCCTTGTTATGATATACTACAATGAGCTGGGCGTGGCCCAGATCTAATTCAGGGTAATGTGCAGAAGCTTGCCAGCTTACGGTGATTTTACCTCTTTGCACAAACTAAATATAGATTCCCAATGCGCGGGTTGTTCCGCAGTTGAGATATGTCTCCATCTTCCGACAAAGTTTTGTGAGGAAATAACTGCTCAGGGTCGTGAGCCAAGCCCTCCCAACGTTATCAAAGGAACAAAAACGACACACCATAACCTCGAAATAATGCCCGTCCAAGGGCAGCTCTATGGGGATCCAGCTATCGGGTTGGATGACTCGGGATGAGACCACGGTATGATGTCAGAACAATTCACATACCGGTTCGCGAAGGAGGACGACGAGTCCATCAGAGGGTCGAATCTTTCCTATATATCTATATCCGTTCCATGCCGTGGCGTATGCTGCCTCCGTCTGACAGAGAAGGTCACAGAGTGCACGAAAGCAGATGGAAATTCACATACTACTCCAGTGATGACGACATCTAACGCTCCCATGCTCGAGACATCATTTACGTCTCTGGACCGCCGAAGTGGTGTGTAGTGCGTCTTAAAAGAGTTATCTGGTCCGATAAATTCGATTCCTGACTAAAATCCACGTTGTTCAATGCTCCGAACAAAAAGGAAGGACGGAGACTCACCTCGTCCTCATGCCACCGGTAGCCAAGAGGCAAAAATGCATTGAATAACGAAACCTCGTCCTCTGCGTCTGGCAGGGGCTCAGAGGGAGAATAGCAATATAGCTCGCGGAACTTGACATAAAGGGGGAACCGAGCAAAGGTCGGGAACGGTGACGGTGCTTCACCGTGACAAAGCATTGATTTATAGTCCTCCTGATAGGGCGCCTGGGGAGGTGAACTCGGAATGAACGATCGAAACGGCCAACCTACTATGAAAGATCCCTGCCAGCGTCCCGAAAAAGTGCCCGGGATGTAGTATAGCAAAGGGGAGTGTGACGTTGCTGAATCAGAACCAGATAATGAACGATGCCGATCGGGATCGTGTCTGCGACTTTTCAGAAAGTCATCGAATGGGTCACCATAATTCCCACCAGATAGCCTTGTCGCACATCGGGCATTGAAGGCATCGATATCGTGTCGCGTGGGTCCACAAAGGATGCCCTTCGTGGTAGCATCATGGCGATCCAAAGGAAGTTCGGGTGGAACTTTGAGACGGAAATAATCGCTGCGAGCGAAATAACCTAGTATCGCAAACGGGGCGATTGGGGGCAAACACAGCGGAGTCGGTTGGCCGAAATAATCTAGCGTCATTCTATTAGGTCGATCTGTTGAATAATCCCGGTAATTCGAAACGCTAGCCGTTGAAGCGCTTTCGATCACAAAAGATAGATCCTCCGGGGATGTGAAACATGGATACTTAGTTTGCGATGTCAGATTTTGCGCGGGAGAATCGGGAATGTACGTACCCGGAAGCCGGCAAAGGCGAACGGAGCGAGATATGTCATGATCTCCTCCCTGGACTCGTCGGTCTCTTGATCGAGGCGATCTATTAGTGAGATAATCAGGATGACGCCAGCTAGAGAACAAAAGTGAAGCACATTTACCTCGCGTAGTGACGAACCAAAACAAGGTGATAGCCAAGGTGTTGAGTTCATTCTCTAGAGGCCATCCACGGTTATCAGAAGCACCCTCAAGGAGGCGCTCGCGCATGAAGAGGAGTATGAATGTGGGTAGGCCAGCCCAAAGGATTTGTTCCCAATTGCGTCCATCGTCCTCAAGAAGCATGACGTAAATCGTCGCGAACACCTCCACTAGTTCAGGACTCCATATCTCTTCCTTCCGTATGATCTGTAGAGCGATATACCGCTTTTGGAGCTCTTTCTCCATGTTCCGATATCTTAGCCTGTCTTGTAGCAGATGACGGCGAGGTGACGATACGTCGAACCTGTCTAAGAACAACATAGAATAGAGCGGGGGATTCGGGTCTGAAGACGATGCAGTGTGTGACATCCGGAGGGCAGGATAGAGAGTATTTGAAACGGTTGGTAGGATGCGGAGGGTAGGGAGTCGAAGGACTTCTTGTATCGACTCGGGGCCCCGGTGGGTTTGAAAAAGGAGTGGACGTAGTCGCGCGGAAGCGGAGGTGGAGGAACAGCCGTAATATGTACAGATTCATGACGCAACGGAGACTCGGAGTGGTGGTGTCTTTGAAGGGTTAGACTGACATGACGGCATCCCACGATGCGGTAAGCGGAACGTCACATAACTCCGGTCATGGACGCCGTCACCTTAGACAGACGGAGCTTACTACTTGGTACTTACCTTTAGCGTCAGCGTTGTATCCAAGATTCCTTTCTCAGCCGACATTTTTCTTTCAAAAGGGCAGCAGGCTTCGGAGAATCCCGATGTGGCAGACACGAGGGGGATCTATATATCACTCAAACGAGACCCATAAATCTCAGATTTGAACCAATTTCGCTGTTTGCCCGACGGTGCATGACCCGACCACCTGCGTATGTCCGCTTCACAGCATAGCCAAGACGTATGTATGTCAGGCTGCAAATTTCCGCATACTGAGGGCCTCCGTCCGCATATTTACCCTTGAAGGCTAAACTTAGTAGACAGGTGCGGAGTCCAGTATCCAAATCAGCTGCCAAGAGAACTGACCTGATTCTCCTTGATACTTATTGTGGTTCAGATAGACATTTGGGTAGAGCCCGCCAGGGGTTCCGGTCCTCAATATCGGAGCGAAATTTGAATAGCACGAGAGAGAAAATCGAACCTCCGTAAGTCCGGAGTGGGTTGACCGTCCTCACCGTGCACGCTGACTTGACGTGCTAGAGCCCGACCTCTTGAAAGGAATTCATCGAAAGCACTTTGATTAGAGGAACAGATATTGATGAACCAAAATCGAGGTGGAGATGTAGACTAGACTTCAATGACTGGTCCCGGGTGACCTGTCAATTTGGATGTTTACTTTATTTTGTTGTTATGCTAGCCGCAACTTTAGCTTTCGCTCCGTGCACAGGGCCAGCGGCTGAGCAAGAATTGAGGGGTGCCAAAAGTTCCGAACTGAGAGGAGGACTCAAAAGAAGCCAATATTTTTAGAGCTTAGGCAACGGTGCGGTACTCTGGTCTCTCCACTCGCGAGCAATACATGGATGGTAGAAGTAGCGCATCATGGGAACCGATTACATCTTCGGCCCCACGTAAAAAGAATTCGGTCGGAGACTCGGAGTCCTGCTTTCTGCAACCTCCTTTTATTATTCATTGACGTGATATAAACCATCTTCCGAACTTGATCCCGGAGCCAGAGTCCAGTAACTTATACTCTGGACATGAGTCCAATCAGATGAGGAGACTTTAGCATTTGTCTGACAATATAAATGAGATACAGTACAGTGCATGTCAACATGATCGGATTAGTGTGTTCTATAGTGATTCGGACTCATCCACTTCCATTGCACCATATCCCCTTTGAGCAACCATGTCGATCGGAGTCGATATCGGACCCGTCCATAATATCAGTCTAGCATCATATCGCGCATATGTTTCGATGGACCTGCAAGACTCAGGCTAAGATTCTGGTGAATGAATATCTTGTGAGCTAATGGTCACTTCTTAGCCTAGTGCCGCATAAAAATTTCAATGCTATTCAGTAGCGAGCTCCGCCGAAATTTGCTGACGAACAGAAAACGACCAACCTGCTGGCGCCGCAAGTTAGAGTAAACAAAGGCCAGGATATCGTCCAGAAGCCTGCCCGCAGCTGGGCTGCAATCAATGTTCGTGAGCTATTTCCGCCGGATCTAATCGGCGCAACTGTCCTAAACCAAAAAGCGGCAGAGTAAACGTCAACATACCACATTCTGGATGTCGTTGTCACCAATGGATCGGCAGGCGCAATGGGGGGCCAGCCAGTCGCGTGTATAATGATCAAAATCGAAATATTGCACGACAGACGCACACGCCAATCGGTAATCGCGAGTCGTCGACTGGTCTATTGGCCACAGCAAACACAAAGTTCCGGCCGTGACCAGCAGGTAGAACCCTGTTGACGCGTGGCATTGTCGATCCAACGACGTTGCTTTCTTCGACAGCATTCTGAGAACTCACAGGACTCATACGTTATCGCTTCGCAGGCATGGACCCTGTTATGCTTGTGACGAAATCCCAGCAGGGTCTAGACAATGATACAATCAGCAAGCGGATCGGGCTAAACAGGCCATAGTCTAAATATATTGGAAGCGAGCCCACCTGCAGTTGCAGTGCTTTACGAACGTACAATACATATCATCTCCTGCCGGATTCGTCGGAGGCGAGGCTTGAAATGGACCTAAACTGGCAAAAGAGGCGCCTAACTAAGACCACCCACACCCACACAAGGCAGACAGTGAAGTTGCTGGTGCGGCAACGTGTGAGGTGGTAGGTCCATTTGTCAAGGGAGTGTGAACCTCTTCCTCCTAGTCGCCGGCGAATGTTCAACCCGTTAGCCAATCAGCGACGAGCGGCGGAACGCCAGAGAGCCTGCCCTAAATAGACAATCGAAATCAGAAAAAAAGTCTGATCGATCTTTGTTCATCCCGACCATCTCACTGCAATACTCCTCACAGCCGGTCACTTTACACGTCAATATGTCTGCTAACCTTGCCGCCCTCGAGCAACACCTCGCCACAAGATCTTACGTCGAAGGGTGAGTCTGAGTCTTTCCACTGTTTCGGTTCTCCCCCCCTCCGATCACACCTGATGAACATAACGCTATGGTCCGTGTTTCCAAGAAGCGACTAGACACCGCTGCTCCAGTATGCAGACAAAATTTCCTTAGCTATCTGATATCTTTTTTTTTTTTTTCGAGCAAACAACGGATCGTGAGTTGACCGTGACGCGCCTTTTTTTAGATACACACCTTCCCAAGCCGATCTGCACGTTTACAATGCGATCACCGGCCCAATTCCGTCCACCAACCCGCACGTAGCCAGGTGGTACTCTCACATCACATCTTACAAGACAGAATTCGACACCTTGCCCGGCAGCAGCAATGCAGGGCAGACATTTACTCAGACTGCCCCCGCCAAGAGCTCTGCTCCTGCTGCTGCCGCAGAGGAGGAAGAGGAGGAAATTGACCTCTTTGGAGAAGATGACGAAGTTGACGAGGAAGCCGAAAGAATCAAGGCCGAACGTGTTGCTGCTTATCAGGCAAAGAAAGCCAACAAGCCAAAGACGATTGCCAAGGTTGAGACCATCTGGATGTATGTTGTAAGACTACTAACGTAAATTGCGACAGTCTGTTGTCACCCTTGAGGTCAAACCATGGGATGACGAGACCGATATGGAGGCTCTGGAGGAGTCGGTCCGATCAATCGAACAGGAAGGTCTCGTGTGGGGTGCCAGCAAGTTGGTCGCTGTGGGCTATGGCATCAAGAAGCTGCAGATCACCCTTGTCGTCGGTATGTATGTGTCTTCTGTTCCTCAAACAACTCAAACGGTTTGCCATGTCAGAGGATGAGCTTGTATCGCTGGACGAGTTGCAAGAGAAGCTTGCAGAGTTTGAAGACTATGTGCAGAGCACGGACGTTGCTGCCATGCAGAGTGTGCCATCCGTGTCCCCGGCCATTCCTGAGCTGACGAGTGATTTCAGAACTCTAGATTGGACGTTTGTTGATTGTAACGATGGCATTGTAAGTCTAGTGGGAAAGGAAGTAGGACAAATGATGGTTGTAGTAATATGGCGAGAACAATACGATGTGGATACCGTGAATTGCGATGACGGGGCTCTGTATCAGGCTGGCTCCACCGGCAGTGCGTGTTCATTGCAAGGTCGTGGCACGCACGGTGACCTGAACGGATGCCGACCTGGCAATTGAGGTGACGCTGGTTGCGAATCTGTGGCCACGGAGGCGGTTACTGGCTGCCGTTAACCCGATCAGTGGGACAAGGTTAGCTCTGGGTAGTTCTGAAAGGGGGTTCTGCTGCTTGAACTTGAATATCGCTCTTCCGACATATGCGGTTTGGTTCAAGAGTCGCTCAACGTCTGGAATCCCTATTCGGACGGCGCAGGCCAACCACATTAATATTTGCGAACACAACTTCGCGCAAAAAACACGTTCATCTCCGTCTCTCTCAACAGGGTACTTGTTTTATCATTGCAAATTGCGAGCCTCCGTTGACTCAAACCTGGAACGTACTCGCGAACAGTGTGATGCTGAGGCTCTGGATCGCTGCCGCACTTGCGTACGCTCCCATCGGACGTGCTTGGTGGCGTGAGCCCTAGATGTCTCGTTGATCACTTCCTCCTCGTTCTCACACACGCGCAGTTTGGCACAAGGTGCCTTGGGTCGCTTCTCGTTGAGTACCTGTGTCAGCCTTCTGAAGCTAGTAACAGCGGGCGCTGCCACCGTCCGAGTCCGCAGGAAAGCGAAGGTGGCTAAATGAAATCAGCCAGGCACGCGGCTGAACGAATTGAACCATGCCTTAAATACGAGATCTGATCTCGAGTGTGTAAGTGCCATTTGCTATTGCACACTGCAGTGCGAACCATCCCAACCATGATTTTCCCAACTAGAAAGGCCGAGTTCCCCATCCAACGATGCGGAGATCTAGCTTACGCTACGAACGGCACTCCGCCGCACATTTCCTGCACTCACAAGTATTTAAGGCTTCGCACTCGGTCCGTTCCTTCGTCATACAATGGATTCGCGACTCGAACGCATTCCCCTCGACGTGCTGACGCAAGTAGCGTTCTTCACGACCGACCCTTCTCCCACGTCCGCCCCCGATGCGCTCCTCCAACTCATGCTCTCCTGTCGGCACATCCACAGCCTTCTCTCCATCGAGTCCTGTCCACAGCTCTACGCGCGTATCTTTCGCGAAAAGTTTGACCTCGGCGGCCATGCTCGTCGCGAACGACAATGCAAGAGGACGACGTCATGTCTTGCAGCAGAACTCCGTGTACGCCGACGCGTGCTGCGGCGAATACGCCTATCTCAAGTCCACCGCCAACACCTCCTAGCTGATCTGTGGACGACATATCTCATGCTCCTCGAGAGCGACGGTCTCAACGAGCTCCAACTTCAGACTGCGGGCGTCGGCGATTGGGTGCTGCGTGTACTCAACGAGTGCCATCATCCACAAGCAATGACTCGTGAATCTGACGAGCGCGTCTTGGCGTTGGCCGTCTCGGTGGCGTGCTTGGTACTGTCTCACAGTAATCCACATTCAGATTCTATATCGTGAACCCCGCTTCTGACTGACCCTGAGCAGACCAGATATCTTCCTTGCCAGTGGGGGATCGTAATCAAATTCTAAATTTACTTCGGCCTTACACGATACCCGCGCCAAAGGTGAGCATATGACCAACGTTACATGACATGGCACCCACACTGATCCATATTGCAGTGCCTTTCGACAAACGTAAGTGGCGCAGCGGAACGGCGAATCGCAGTATCGACCAGCAGATCGCAGGACCGAGGAGCCGGGCAGGTTACCGTCGCGAGAGAAGTTAGCGATGAAGTCGACATCCGTTCTTTGCCACCCTCCAACTATTATAGCCGCTTCGCCATATCCGTTCCCGATCTTGCGACCGCCTCGGTCTTTCTGACCTTTGCACTCTTGGAGGCAACGCCTCTCCAAGTCCCTCCTCATCTCCCACCAAGCCGAGCCATCGCAATCGCGACGGAGCGCCATGGGCCGACTATGGACGACTTCGCTGCTGTCACTTCAAGAAGGACGCCACTTGTGGCAGATTCATTCCTTCAGTACCAACCTCGTGAATCGAACACGGATCTCGGCACAGAACGGCAACGGCCATCAAGAAGTGCTACCCATGACGAAGACTTCTATCGGATAGCCCGCCACTTGCATGCACCTGCAGAGGCTTGCGAACTGCTAGCGTATATCCCCGGACTGCTCACAGGTGTTTGGGAAGGCTGGTACATGGTCCGCAAGTTCTCGGATTAGGAAATGGTATGGAGCGCGACTGACTCATCCGGAGTACAGGTTGCATCTTTGACTTCCTGTCCCTCCCCAAGCGATCCTGGCTCTTGTATCCGCCAAGATTTCGCGTGCAGGCAGCCGATCCAGTTTGGGCTCCAGGAGCATGTCACGTTCAGCCCGTGGCAGCCATTGCCCGTTGAAACCGTGGATGGTTTCGATGGACCCGTCGTGCGGAACATCTCCGTTAGCGAGGAAGAATCTACGGTACGTCGCCGCCGTTTGTTTGTTCGTGGCGCACGATTGTCATGTCTTCTTTTACATCTCGTGAAGAGAACGTTGTTCTCTGACGGCAGCACGGAGACATTGTTTCGTTATGAGCCGTTCTGCCTTAGCGACGCGTCAGAGAGTGGTAGAAATCCTCGTTGTGCCCTAGATGTCGTTATCACTGGCGAGGTGTGCCCCTTTTGTCACTTGATGTGGTATCAGATCCTCACGCTCCGCCCGATAGACGCCCCAGATGTTTGAGGCGGCCTGGGGCTCCTCTAACTTTATCGGACGCGTTCGGCTATCTGATGGTCTGATAAGTTTGACGAAGAAGTCGGTGAGGACTCTTTTCCGTTATTTGCCAGATACGGTCAACGGTCTTCTCATTGCCTGTCATTAATAGAAAGACGGTGGTGATGATGGGTGTGGGACGTGGATTTTCGAAGGATATCTACACGGCAGATCCACGATCGCGGGTCACTGGGGCACGTTGGTTGCCCCCGGCCAGGAAGGCATCAAAGGTATTTTCAGCGTGTCCAAAACCCCTGAATAGGAAGGAATATGATATATATTATTAATGAACAATCTAATTAACGGAGGTTTGATATCACCTACTAGTTCCTCGCTTGCGATGTAATCCAGTTCTTAGCATATAGTCGTAACTGCGGAAATTGTCTCGAAGCCCTTGGCATGGTGTTCTTAAACGTACATATAACGGACCGACGGTCGCGGATCGCACGCTAAATAGTAAAAAGCCTAGTGCGTAGGGTGAAGTTGTCAATGTAAGTTACCGCAGCGAGAGTTCAGATCCACGCGCTGTGCTGGTCACTCGTCTTGGAGGGTCTTGGCTCAAGCTGTGTTAATCTTGCGAATAAACTCTAATGCGGCATATGCATGGAATCAGAAGCATCTGTTCGAATTCCGTACTTGTTCTTTATAATAATAAAAAAGCGACCCACGCACCATCATATCACACGTCTCAACTAAAAACTCTACAGCAAGGTTACGAAAGTTGACGGAACGAGTGGTTCTTGTACGTTCGGGCCAGGAAGGGCAGTGATTCGGCGGCACAGTCAGACATATTCATGTAAGCCAGGTGGGATGACAGGGAAGGAAGAGACGGCCGTCCGAGGTCGCCGTGATTTCATGTTTCCGCAAATGTTGAAAAACGCGATACCTATTATTCATCGCTCGGAAGCGTCGCTGTGGAATGCGGAACATTAAAAAAAAACGGTATGTAGTCGTAAGGGACTACGTAGTGGGTGGGGCTTCTGGCCAGCGGGGCCGCAGTCTAGAATGCGGTGCGCGCCAAGGAAGCGCGGCACTGGCAACGGGGCGCGTTGTGTGTGAGAAAAAAAAAAGGCTGGAAAAGAAAAATGAGGAAAACAATGAGGCCGCATGGTTGGACAAGGTTGACTTTTCGCCCAAGCATAGCGCCACAAACCCGAAAGATTCGGTGAGAATGGCTGTTCGGACCCTCGTCCTATTGGCTAGACAGGATAATGAAGCATCTTTCGCGTGGAGTATCTGTGGGACCGAAAATCAGCCGACGATGGAGGCCAAAGTCATCTAATAGAATACTGCGAGGGAATACGGAATAACGGCATGAGAAAACAACGAGAACGTTTGTTTTGACAAACATGCCGGACTAGATTCTGGGATGAAGCCGGAGATCAAACTTTAACGATATCAATAACCAGTAGTTGAGGATTGAGGTCGACTGCGAACGCCAACCAGAAAGACGAGTACGGGAGTAATGGACCAAAAACAAGAAACGGGTTCCCCCACATGTGGGTGTGAAAATAACGTAAGGCAGTGGCTACCAAGTTAGTGTACAACGATATCGATAAGAGGGATAAGCTACATGAGGGAAAGGTCGTCTTCGGATGATTGTCATCGCGTGCTGGTTGGCACGTTTGGGCAGTGCGGAAATTGTTCAGGAGGAGATGTGAAGAGAATATGGTCGATTTGAACACCCATACCAGGTACGATGATTTCGATTGATGCGGGATGCGGCTGACACGATGGGCACGGAGATCCCAAGTGCAACGAGGACAGGCGAGCAAGGGGCTTCATTCCCGAGGGAGCGGCCCATCAGAGGAGTCCTGCAGGAACGAGCAGAGTTTCCCTGCGCCATCGATCTTCACGGATGTAACTCGAAAAGTCAAGTTGGCCCGGCTCGAATTGCCGGAACGCCGTGAATCTTGAATGTGTTGCAACGTTGAGGGGTATCAGCTGACAACGCAATTCAATAGACGTTACCCGACATTTCCACGGAACGATGGCTGGTTCACACAGACTCAACATTATTGGCGGTGGCGCGATGGGGTCCTCATCGCTTGTGTATCTGGCGATGAAAACCCAAGCTTATCCACAGAGAGCGATTGGCACATTTGTAATCAATAGAAACGATCACAAGAGGGACGATGTGATAGCCTTTCTTTGGCGTACCTTGAAGACCCTATACAGGGGTATTATTCCCACGATTGTTTGGTCGTGTTTTGTTGACTACCGTCTCTACTCTCGAGTGTTTCACGTCGTCGTTGTCGTCGTCGTCAATTCTCCAAAACTCGTCCGTTCTTTTTAGCCCTGTTCTAATGGCGTTCCGTTCTTTTGCCATTCTTTCTGCGCTCGTTTCAGCTGTACTGGCTCAGTCGGTACGCTCTCCAAATCACACTTCTTTCAATTGCTCTTCCTGATCGTTTTTTGCCAGCCTTACATCCCGTCTGGAATCAGTACCACCTGCTCTAATTATCTCACGTCCTTGAATACCAATACTGGTTTTGTGGGCTGTACCACCCCTTTCACCACAGCCCTCGCGCAGTTCGCTCCAGGTACCAATACCCCTTCCATCTCGTCCACCATCATCGACACCGTCCTGGGACAGCTTTGCAATAGTACCGCTTTCAGTGCATGCCCTCAGAGCACTGTTACCACTCAGCTCAGCGCGTTCTATGCCGCTTGCCTACCCGAGTTGACCTCCACACCCATCGCACAAGTCAAGTCCATATACGACGTTCTCTTCTCCCTGGTACCCCTCAGGCAGGCTATCTGCGCTAAAGACGACAACGGAGGTTTCTGCGCTTCAAAACTCAACACCTCTAGCACGGGCAACTCTCAGCTGGTCGGCTCGGGAGAATCTTCTCCACAGACTCTACTGAGCCAGTTCCTCTATTCCACACTGGGTTCCAGCACAGCCACTCGCCGCGATGCTTCCAACTCCACCCCTGCCCTCGTCCCTAATGCCACTACGTATGAGGCTACCAACCTCCTCTTCATGTTCCTCCAGCCTTCGATGGCGGCCACCAAGCTCTGCACTACCTGCACCCGCAATATCCTAACCCCTTGGATTACCTTTGGATCAAACAACCCGTATGGCCCCGGCATTAACAACAGTCTACTACTTGCAGGTCAAGTCGCTCTTTACCAAACCATCACTGCCAAATGCCCCTCCGGCTTCCTCAGTGGTGCTGTACAGGCTGCAGGTGGTCTATCCAGCGGCCTGCTGAGTGGCGCAGCACCACGTGTTGCCGGCCAGGAGCTCACTGTTGCCGTTAGTGCAATCTTGGGTGTTGCCGCATTCGTAGCAGCCTTTCTATGAAGGGTTTGATGTCCGTGGGAGTATATACCATACGCTAGACCTTTGGAACCGTTTAGTAAAGCTGGGACATTCCTCCGCTTAGCCATTGATGTTTTATCGTTTTCTGGGTCGGAGCTAACCTTTTCTTTTTGTCTTGTATATACATACCCAGAATTGCTGCGGCGCACGCTACGATGGTTTTACGAACACACCCCGTATATGGGCTTTATAATGGATCTCTTTGTTTTTCCGACACGGAAGTTTGCGGCCAACACTGACGCCCACAACTAAGTTATGAGATAGATTAATACAGATCCCCGCGAGGTTTGACAGGTGGCATAGTAGAGAAGCAGCGGGGATCTTGGAAGGCGTAGATCTGGAGCAGGAGACAATAAACTTTTCGTCTACACCGACGCGGTATAACGATGCAACCGGCGGAATGAAAAAAGTAGACCGGAAAAAAAAAAGACTCGGATGAGGCTCGATTTCAACACTTCCCGGCATAAGTACGGAGTCCATGCCGTGCTCCGCTTGGTCAATTCAAAAGATCGTTTGGACGATCTGGATGACAGTCACCTTCCACGGAAATGAATGAATAAAAAGATTTGTGCAACAATTCAACAAGTACGTGAGCACTCACAACTCCATTGACAGCGGCCGGCCGCTATCAGAGTAAATCAAACCTTGAAAATGAGCACGAGGAAAGCGAGCTCAATGGCGAACACGAAGACAGTCACGATGAAAACGTCTAGCCCTGCAGTAACAAAGGGTCGCCCGAATTCGCGTGCCTGCTCCTGTCCCTTTGTCGGTATCGCTTGTCGGTACAGTGCGGACGTTTTCTCGCTGGTGTGGTCGGCAAAGTCGTGGCGAGACCGTTGTGCGCGCACGAATGCGACACCGAGGAAGAGCGCAGACAAGATCAGGAAGAGGATACCGACTTGTTCGCGGCGTCAGCGGGCGACCAAACGGAACAACCAACCTCTGAGATTGAATGGGTTCCTTACTTTTATAAAACCTGACGTCAAAGAGACGCAGGACGGTGATCGCATAACCTAGATTCGCCAGCGCAGAGCGACGATAGGCACCATCAAAGGTTCGGTGCCGTGCCCGGAGCTCGGTGAGCTCGGGGAGATCGATGGCCAGAAACGAGTTGGCCCGGTGGTTTCTTTTCTTTGGGTTAGTCTTGATTTCTACGAGCGTAATCGCACAGACTAACCGATATTGGTGCATAGTGTGCCGTGGTGGCGGGAAGGCAAGAGAGCGTGTGAACTGGTTCGCTTGCGGTCGATTTGGTTCGGTTCACGGGAACTACTACTAATTTTCTTCGACGCGTTATTTTGCTAGTTCTCCTTCCAATGCTTGGTGCGAAGGTTTCTGGCCGACTGGCTCTGCGGGCTTCTGGATCTAGGTGCGCCTCATACTCGTTCATCTTTGGTGACGCCGCTTCATCTTTCTTTGCAGAGCTCTCACTCGGACCTCTCTGCGACTGGTTGCGTTCCAGGCATGTCATTCACCTTTTCGAGAGCCACGGACGACCTAAGCAATGTTTGCAGGGCTCATTAGATGTCCTGTCATCTCGGCAGCAGGGTTTTTCCAATGTACGGAATTACTGGTGGTCTAAGCCATCTTCCTCCCAATCCACATTAGAGCCAGTTACGCCGGCCACAACCGGGACACCCTCCGTGACACCAGAGGAGACACTTGTTTCAGCAGATCTGCCATCCGAACACATACTTCAGACTGAAGCCATCGTTCCGACCTCGATTCCTTCGCCAGAGCCCATTTCTGCGGTACCCCTACTGGACGTGTCAGATACAGCGTCCGACATCGCGACTAACATCGTTGCGCCGTTGCAATATGGTGACTTTGCTGCACTAGGACTGACGAGTTGGTGGCCGTCGGGTATCATCAGCTGGTCCTTTGAGCTGTTGCAAGTGAGCACAGGCATACCATGGTTCTACAC
>JBBPNG010000449.1:0-22645 GCA_038091095.1 Leccinum incarnatum
TATGTGAGTTGTGCATTGTGGAATATGGCAGAGAGTGGTGATGCTGATGATGCCCTGTCAATTCATGCTCCAATCTGTTCTGCAAATGACAGAAAGTGAGTTGTGGGTTGTGGAATGTGGCAGAGAGTGGTGATGCTGATGATGCCATGTCCATTCATTTTTCTCTGCAAATAACAGGGAGTGAGTTGTGGATTGTGGAATGTAGCAGAGAGTGGTGTGATGCTGATGATGCCATGTCCATTCATTCTCCATTCTGCTCTGGAAATGACAGACAGTGAGTTGTGGATTGTGGAATGTGCCAGAGAATGGTGATGCTGATGCCATGTCCATTCATTCTCCATTCTGCTCTACAAATGACAGTAAGTGAGTTGTGCATTGTGGAATATGGCAGAGAGTGGTGATGCTGATGATGCCCTGTCAATTCATGCTCCAATCTGTTCTGCAAATGACAGAAAGTGAGTTGTGGGTTGTGGAATGTGGCAGAGAGTGATGATACTGATGATAATGCCATGTCCATTTATTCTTCATTCTGCTTTGCAAATGACAGAATGTGAGTTGTGGATTATGGAATGTGGCAGAGAGTGGTGATGCTGATGATGTCATGTCCATTCACTCTCTATTCTGTTCTGCAAATGACAGCCAGTGAGTTGTGGATTGTGGATTGTGGCAGAGAGAGGTGATGCTGATGATGCCAACATTCTCCATTCATTCTCCATTCTGCTCTACAAATCACAGACAGTGAGTTGTGGAATGTGGAATGTGGCAGAGAGTGCTGATGATGCTGATGATGCCATATCCATTTATTCTTCATTCTGCTCTGCAAATAAAAGAAAGTGAGTTGTGAATTGTGGAATGTGGCAGAGAGTGGTGATGCTAATGATTCCATGTCCATTCATTCTCTATTCTGTTCTGAAAATGACAGGGAGTGAGTTGTGGATTATGGAATGTGGCAGAGAGTGGTGATGCTGATGATGTCATGTCCATTCATTCTCTCTTCTGTTCTGCAAATGACAGCTAGTGAGTTGTGAATTGTGGAATGTGGCAGAGAGTAGTGATGCTGATGATGCCATGTCAATTCATGCTCCATTCTGCTCTGCAAATGACAGCTTGTGAGTTGTGGATTGTGAAATGTGGTAGAGAGTGGTGATGCTAATGATTCCATGTCCGTTCATTCTTTATTCTGTTCTGAAAATGACAGGGAGTGAGTTGTGGATTGTGGAATGTGGCAGAGAGTGGTGATGTTGATGATGCTGTGTCCATTCATTCTCTATTCTGCTCTGCAAATGACAGAAAGTGAGTTGTGAATTGTGGAATGTGGCAGAGAGTGGTGATGCTGATGATGCCATGGCAATTCATGCTGCATTCTGCTCTGAAAATGACAGTATGTGAGTTATGCATTGTGGAGTGTGGCATAGAGTGGTGATGCTGATGATAATGCTATGTCCATTTATTCTTCAATCTGCTTTGCAAATGACAGAATGTGAGTTTTGGATTATGGAATGTGGCAGAGAGTGGCGATGCTGATGATGCCATGTCAATTCATGCTCCATTCTGCTCTGCAAATGACAGTATGTGAGTTATGCATTGTGAAATGTGGCAGAGAGTAGTGATGCTGATGATGCCATATCCATTCATTCTCTATTCTGCTCTGCAAATGACAGATAGTGAGTTGTGGCATGTGTCATGTGGCACAAAGTGGTGATGCTGATGATGCCATGTCAATCCAATCTCCATTTTTCTCTGCAAATGACAGAGAGTGAGTAGTGGATTGTGGCATGTGGAAGAGAGTGGTGAAGCTGATGATGACATGTCAATTCAATCTCTGTGCTGCTCTGTCAATGACAGAGAGTGAGTTGTGCATTGTGAAATGTGGCAGAGAGTGGTGATGCTAATGATGCCATGTCCATTCATTCTCCATTCTGCTCTGCAAATGACAGGATGTGAGTTGTGGAATGTGGAATGTGGCAGAGAGTGGTAATGCTGATGATACCACATCTATTCATTCTCCATTCTGCTCTGGAAATTACAGTTGGTGAGTTTTATGTCATAGAAGCATTTGAGCATCCATTTTGCTGATGCTACCATATCTATTTCACCATAACAGTCAGTAAGTTGTAGATTGTTTGATATTTCTCACACAACAATTGACATGTTTGTTGTTTCCATCTTTATTTCATTTATAGGTGGTATGTTACTTATCATATGATTGATTGATTACCATTACTAATGTACATTTTGAAACTACTTTGTCTTATTTTGTTCAGCTGGTGAGTTTTCTATAGTTATATATTACAATATATTCTTATTATCTAACTCATTATGTGACATTTACCAAAGAATGTGAGCTATGTTTTACTAGGAAAGTTATAGTGACATGGTAACATTTTCCAACAATCATAGGAGGTATATTATGCAACATATTGAACTATTATCAAACTAATGATCAACATTTTGAACTCCTCACAGATGGTAGGCAGTATATTGGTTTTATATTTTGTTTACTAATCATTTAATTATTTCAAGGCTGTAAGTTGTTCTATATTATTTTGGACAGCATATATTACACATGTTGTATATTGCACTTAAAACATTCTTTTATTTCTTGTAGGATGTAAGTTCCTTGCTGTTATTGTGATAATATTTTAATTTCTGATCAATGATGGAAAAACATTATTTCATATCAATTTTAGTCAGTAAGTGTTTATCATGCAAATTCAATTTTGAACCATATTCTTATTCTTATTTATAGATGGTGAGTTTTTTTATATCATGCTCTTTCTTTACAGACTTCAATTCAATTTGTTATTGTTAGATTATTCACAATCAAACTGTATGTGAATCAATTATACCATCCTAATTATATCATCCTTTGGTCATAACATTTCATCATTTAGTCCAATATCCCTGCCATGGAAGCTTCCATTCTGAAGCCTCATAGTATTGTACATTCCTCATTAATTTCATTGTGTATTCAAATAACACTGCTAATTATAGATGAATTTGGGTTCATGGAAGAGAATCCTTCTAGCCAACATTGGTATATCCTTTTTCTGTTCCATTTTTTTTTTGAAACACAAAACCAACACAATATACTCTTTGATTTCTTGTAGGTACACTGCTCATACTGGAGCATTCTTTCCATCTGTTCCATCAAAAGGATCCTCAACCACTTCAATCTGCTGCTCAAAAGTACAAGGCATCCAACATACCCAAGGAGGTGAAATCAGCTATGAAGGGGGTTTTTGATCAATATGGCAAAGCAACCAAAGAGGAAAAGGTAGAGATGATTGTGAATGTCATTCTTCAGAATCGGATGAGTATGTCAAGCATATCTTTCAATTTATGTTTAATAACCATCTATCTCAGAAATTTAACAAAGTGCCTTGGAATCTGGTATGGAAGTCAAAAGACTCAGAACATCATCTTGTTTTAAAGAAGTAGGAGATAAAAGAGCAGAGAAAAAGTAGTTGAAACAGCCAAGAATCTATAGAAATGTACTCGGTCATGTTGTATCTGTGCATGTTAGTTGAGGAATGAATTCTTTGTATGGAGAATCTGGAGATGTGAAGCACAAACATTGTGTTTATATCACAAGATGAATTCACAACTTCTTGTCCTGATTCCAGAAAAAGCATAAGTCCCTATTCATCTCAATTTTTATGTCCACTTGAAGAAGCATAGATGACAGCAAGAGATGAACATCCCTTTGAAATTTGGTAAATGGAAGTCCCAGCATTCAACACTGAAAATGCTTTGCATATTGAGGGCAATACAATAATAGGGTTGATGTATATGCAGACCTTTTTTGGTTGCAAAATACAATGACTCAATCCCCTCCATGTAAGTTGTAGACCCACACAACACTACTTGAAAGATGACTGTGATCATTGGCACAAGGTCACATATTATAGACACAACTGTAAGCACACCTCCAAGTCCCACTCCTCTTTGCATTGAAGATATGAACAGTAAGAGTGAGTGTCAGGGAGTGACCTAGGCTATGGCATGCATTATGCATTACCAGGTTGAGATTTTGGTGTTGAATGGCATGTATGTAAGGTAATATGCATCAGTGATGCAATATGAGATAGTCTACTGTAGATGCAACTGCCTGGCAGACTACTGATACCGAAATTGTGGTTGGAGGTGGAGGTCAGGGATGGGGTGGGAGTGGAAAGTAGGGAATGAATCCAGAAAAGCTCTCGACATTCTTTTGCCTTGCAGTCGACCATCGACGTCATAGTGGACGCCCTTGGACTCGGACTCACCACTGAACGTGGACTTGCACCCGAAAGACCGACATCCCCATCAAGAATTGGCAAATGAGAGCCCGCCGAACGGAAGATAAGAAGAGAAGACCGTAGAACCAAGAAACGGTGGTAATAGTCGGTCATCTGAAACAAAGAAGAACCCATGAAAATAATAATGTAACCATTCCCACTCTCATGAATCACGAATCACGATCAAAATACCGCCTTGTTCACACCCACCACTGGCAGTGGCAGATCCGACTCCGAGTATCTACTGCATTCGCGTCTCAACACGGGCAGTTCGGTGCGGTCCACGGCGTCAACCTCGTATTCATCGTCCGATCCTGCTTTTTTGTTGTTTTTGTTGTTGCATGTCCGGTCCGATTCGCGGCGCAAGTTCATAATGAGACGGGCGAGCGTGATGTTGGAGACGCTCCAGATGAAGCTTTGCATGTCAAGTCAAGATGTGACGTCAGCACACTACAAGAAACACGCACAAGACACCCAAAAAGATGAGCTCAACCTACAACAGAGAACATGAGATCGAGCCTGTAGCAAAAGACAAGTTGGATTACCGGTGCAAAGATGGACAGGAGCAAGTTGACGAGACGCAGCCCTACACAAGACAACGATAATCGAGCCAAATGATAAACGACTGCAAATGTGTACATACCGAACAGGGCCTATATGCACGGCGCATACACTTGAGCCGCGTTCCATACGCAATAAAAACAAAGAAGACGCACGAAAAAGTACACGTTCCCGTCCCTATACATGACTTTGGCCATCCTGATGGTCCGTTTGCGCGGTCAATCGAGTGCATTCCACATCGTCGTCAAGAACACCATGAGTTCGAACGCGATCTAAATGGGGGAAGGAAGAGAAGGCGCGTTGGTAGAAGGCGAGAAGGATGTCAGTCCAACGACTTCATAGACACAAGACGGATACGTACACCGGGAGACCACAACAACACGAGCTTCGGCTTAGACATCGGTATGCAGATGCGGAGGAAGCGGTCAAAGAACAACACCGCTAAGCATCGAACGAACGATCAGAGAACGTTTACGACCCCACGACGACCGGCGGTACGCACGCAGAATCTCGTATATAACATATCCCGCCAAGCTCAAAGAGACAAGCTGCGTGACGATATAGAACACGAACGTGCTCAACATCAGTTGTGGGCTGCAACACCAGAGTACCCATAGTCAGAGTAGTATTAATGTGGCGTGTGGCGTTTTGATATGTTACTCGATCATCAGCCACAGGAAAAGAAGGGCTCACAGTTGCTGGTCGCGATGGATAGCATGCCGAGGGCTACCCCGATGGCGCACCATACCTTTCAGCTGCGGTGAAAGGATCAGACGGCGGGCAGCACTCCATGGCTAAGACTCACAACTATCGTTAATCAGCCCTAGACTCTGCAAGGGACAAAGGGGAGCAATACTCACCGTGAAAGACAGGTACGGCGTGATCCCGCTAAACTCTATCGAGACGACCACACTCAGAGGCAAACAGAAGAAGACGACTGGCGAAAGGATTTCTCACCGTGCGCTTGAACGATCATCGCAAACGGGACCACATAACGGTCGAACATGAATAGGACCTTTGGAATTGACAGCCTCGCATTCCATACAAACCGCACTTCGTCCGGAAACGTGAGGATGTAGTCCCACAGCAAGATCTGGTGTCGTACATACAGAGGTTGACAGGAAAAAAAAAACGAAGACCGGACGGACGGACTTCAGAGATGACATTCGGACAAGTTGGAGAAGAGGAAGCACGTACAACCAATCCGACAGCTGAGAATGGGTCGGAAAATGTATGTCAAAAGGGAGGAAAAAGGGAACGAAGCTCGAGCTCGATTAGTACCAGTAGTACTCACCGCTAACATACTGAGATGCCTCGATCCGTTCGACGTCAATCGCATCAAAACCAGACGCCATGCAAAGTCCAGCGCACAAGCCGTTGGTCCTAGGGAGGTGGGTGGAGAGGGAGGAACGGAAGCAGAGGAGGGGGGAGGGGACAGTGGCCTTTACACAAGTTCAAGTAGCTTAGTACTGGTAAAAAAAAATAGCCGTTCTCTCGCTTGCATGAAGGTCCCACCAGCTGAGATCGGTAAATCGAACATTTTTTTGAACAGAGGGTCAGGCGTAGTGATCAACCAGAGGCCGGCTCGCTGATCGGTGACGCGGACGTTGTGGCAGGAGGACCCGGGGCCGCAATGACTCGTGCCTGCTCGTTTCCTTCCTACATGGAATAGCCAACTTGTCAACATCTCAGGCTACACAATTCTGACTCACGGGCGGGGGAACCCTCGGAACCTAATCACGACAAGAGAATCGCATTCAGGGGAAACAGAGAGAAACGAAAAACAAAGGGCTGGAACAGAGTATATAAGGATTCGCAGGAGATAGTCCGCAAGTTCATAGGGAGGGAGGGAGCCCAGGGGTGACGATGACGATGGTAACAAGCAATAGCACTGCCCGGTTAATCAAAACAGTCACGCCCTGGCACGAGCGCCAGATCGCCAGAGCACACACACAGATACGAGTGCACAAGAATTGTCCCTCGGTGGAACGATGGGATCAGTGTTCTCCAGTCTGGCTTTCTTGCACAGAAGGAACAAGACCTGCACTGCAGCCTGGAAAGACACGCACGAGTGTTCCTGTCTACTATCGCCGACGGTGAGAGGAATTGAGAAGCAGGCAGATCTTGAAGCCCGAGACTCTAAATTTCGATGCCGTTAGCCCTTTCAAGTGAAGCCCGCCGCATGCAAAAGGACGGAATACCTTTGTTGAGAACGTTTGATCCGTCGGTCGTTTTCTGCTTCCGCCCTCGCCGTCTTCGGCAGTTTGGCACTGGGGAGGCGAAGTAGACGGCATGGGAGTAGGCTCGTACTCGAGTGTCGGGATACCAGCTCGGGCTGGGAGCGGAGAGCGGGACAGGAGAGGACAGTTCCACGGTTGACTCGAGTGCGGTCCTGTCGACCTGAGCTTGGGCTGCAGCAGGGTACAGGACGGCGAGGACGACCTTGGGTGAGGGTCTGGGAAGCGGGCTTGTCCTTGTCGTCGGCGAACTCGATTATGTCCCACGGTACAAAAGCGTCATCGCGCTGGACTCTGAATACGGGGATTTGTTTCTGGGTCCGATACGCCTTGGTTAGCTTGGTGACGTTGGCGAGATGAAGAGCAGGCACTCGACCTTGCGCTGGCCCTTGAGACAGAAGCGAAAGGAACTTAGACTACTTACACAGCTACACACAGGTGTGCCAAGATCGAACAAGACTGTCCACCCCGGCGGGCGAGAAAAAGGTGAAGGACTTCGTGAACACGACGCCCAAGGGAGACAAGAAAGGTCTGTCGTTCTCCCACCTCACCGCTCGCCCGCTCACGCACTCCAGACATGTCCCAGCGGATGGCGGCGAGGTACGACCCACAGGCCGTCGAGGCTGCGTGGTACAACTGGTGGAAATCCGAGGGTTTCTTCAAGCCCCAGACCGCCCCGGATGGCTCGCCCACGACCGAAGGAACCTTCGTCATACCGCTCCCCTCACCCAACGTCACAGGAAGTCTACACATCGGTCACGCGCTCACCGTCGCCATCCAGGACGGATTGACACGCTAGTGAGTTCCTACTTCCATTTCCGCCGGTATCGTGCTCACGGACGCTGCAGGAATCGCATGTTGGAAAAAAACAAAGCTATTCGTTCCGGGGTTCGATTATGCAAGTATGTATATCGACGCAGTCGGTCCTGGAACGTCGACTGTCAAGCAGAAGGGCAAGACGCGTCACGATCTCGGCAGGGACGCATTTTTGGAAAAGGTCAAACGGAGATAGCCATGTCACGCATTACGAATCAGCTTCGACGTCTAGGAGTTCTGATTGGGATCGCGCGTCGCGTTCACGATGATGAACCTGGTAAGCAGGCGATGTCATTATTGTCCCTCTTTGTTTATTGGTGGTTCAGACGTTGCCATGAAAGCCGTCAAAACTTTGGTCGGCTGCATGAAGGGGGTGTCTTATACCGTGACAATCGTTTGGTCAACTGGCGTATGAGCTGAATCACACATTGTCGAACTTGGAGGTGCGGTTCCGCGTCGACAATTGCATTTCATTTTTCTTTAACGTCCTCTAGGTGGATCAAAGACAATTAGACGGTAGGACGATGCTCAACATTCCACGCTACGACCCAAAGGAGAAGTTCGAGTTCGGTGTGCTCACGTCGTTTGCGTACCCTATCGAGGGCTCCGCCGGAGTACGTCGTCAGCTTATAGCATGTTTTCTGTCTAATCTGTACCTCTCATAGACAATGTTGGGTGATTCCGCCATTGTCCATCCTAAGGATCTTTACAAGGTACGATACCTCACGTGTGTAATCACCTTCCGTCTCGCCTCAACTCGCGCACTAGCACCTCCACAAAAAGTATGCAACGCATCCGTTCGTGGACAGACGCTTGCCGATCGTGGCGGTCGAGGTGGTCGACAAGGAATCTGGGACAGGTGCGGTCAAGCTCACGCCCTCGTTTTCGCGACCGTACGGACGGGATGTTCGCTGGCGGTGTCGTACAACTTGCAGTCAAACATACAACGTGCGTCGATGCTCGCAGCGTGATTGTTCGGACTCACGACATTTTTTTCCTAGTGTATATCCAAGTCGAAACTCCAGAGAAGGCGTTGTTTGAGTTGCAAGCGTCTCCGACCCGCGCTCTAACCATGGGATGCACGAAGGTGGTCGTCGTCATCTCCATCTTCTCAAATACATCCCGGGTGTGGCTCGGTGGTCGTCTCGTCGAGCGTGGTAGTGTATCTCCAGGTGCAGGTACGTGTGTCTTTTTCCTCGCCGAGGCTCGTTACTCAACTAGAATTTTCAGAATCTGGTAGACCTAGCTGCCGAGGTAGCCCAAGTGCGACAAGATGATCGACTTGGTGCATCTGAACCTCGAGAAGTTATAGAAGGTGATGTCGTACCCGGATTATCGGACGACGGTGCGTGAAGCCGTGCAGTTTGGGAACAAGGAGAAGATGAGATTCACAAAGTGCCAAATATACTTAACGGTGTTGAAGCTGATTTTGTTTTGGTGCGTAGCGAAAGACGGTGCAGGCACCTTGGAGCTTTCGGCGTTGCGAGAGGCGAGGGACATGTTTGCCCAGTTGCAATAGAGTCGATCGTGTTGTAATAGTGACAAATACTCATGAATCTACTATGTATGGGTCTGCTCGATAATTCGCAAAGGCCAGTCTAGGAAGCCGTTCCATGATTCCGATTCCGCGTATGGCGGTGAACTTGGGGGATTGCTGGGTTTCTTCGGACGACGAGGCCATTCATCTCATGAACGATTCCCCGTATGAGCTGACAGCTTCTGTATGTACGAACGTCTTGATTCCGAGCGAGCATTCTTGCGCATCATGGTCGACGGGTTGCAGCGGGGACGTTGTGTTTGAACAGGTGACGTCTTCTTTGACGACAATATCTGCCGCAGGTCGTGGTCTGATTTCTCGCGCGCGATCGACAGGTGCAATTTTCTGGATGCATCCTGCGCTGACCTGGACGGGGCGTCAAGAACAGCGGCCGTGGAGTCAGGTCCTTCCAGATCCGCGATCCGTTTTTTTACATGGCACTCGTTAGGTTTTTTCTGACCAAGTTCCAACTCACGCAGGCCAAGTTTGTGCACATGAAGATAAAACGGCGTGACGAGCGGGTCGGGGACGAACGAACTGAATGATCCAATGGAGATTTAGGCATTTGTACACACGTCGAGGTCGATGTATCGATGGGACAAGACTCGAATGCATATACTTTTACCGCCTGTGCGTACGGAGCAAGAGATCAGTCAATTAGCCGAGACATGACGGACATGAAGAAAAGGAAAGATAGTCAGGACCCTCGAGCGTATGATAGAGGGCCAGGGTGAATGTTCCTCAAGGAGCGGGAAGCACTCGGTCTGGTGCACAGCAATGAAAATCATCATGAAATTTGGCGGTGGAGTGAACAAGAACGAGAGAGGAGATGCTCACCTGTCAACGATTCTAGGTTAAGGAAGAGGAGAATACATTGAACGGGTGACCGGGGTGTCTGCTCCCCGGGTCACCCTCCTTCTCAGCCATACGTTGACGCCACGCGCGGCCTCCAATCCTCGGCGAACCCGGGCCCCACGCATCGGAGTCGCACTGGCAGGCGACGCCGCCGGACTCTGTGAACGTGGAGGTGCGAGGCCGACCGTCGTCGTGCTTGTCGTTGTCGCTGTGCTCGCCTAGTCGAAGTGGTCGTGGGGGCGGAAGTACCAACGGCAGTACGCGACCCGCCAGTCCCCTCAGCACGCGGAGCCGCAGGAGGACCCATCTTGGCAGAGTGTGCATGCATATCTGCAGGTTCTTCCGCCTCTTGCTCCTGTTGCGCCTTCTCGCGCGCTTCTTCCCAGTGCAACAGCCCACTCCATCTCGCGTTGTCGACGCACCGTTCCTCCTCTTGCCATTTTTTTTCGCCGCCTCGGCCTTCGCCACATGTTGTTCTGTCATCCGAGGTTAGTCCTACTATACACACCGACATCAATTAAGAAACACTTGCCTGCCTCAGCTCTCTCCCGCTCCTCTTCCTCCCTCTCCGCAGCCTCCTGCTCTTCCTCACGCTTCCTGCTCTCCTCCACTCCCTCCTGCTCTCTTCCTTGCGCGCAGCCAATGTCGTACCCCGGTGCGCCATATACTCAATCTGCATCCAACTCAACCGCTTCTTGGTCACCACGGCCTGGTTGTGCGTCTCCAAGCTGTTCTCTACTTGTGCTTTTTGCAGTACGTCCAAGGTCTCGCGGTCCATGGCCTGTTGTTCGGCATAACCTTGTGCGAGCAGCGGGTGCTCTTCTTGCGGTACGCTCGCTCGATTTGGCTTGGCGTCCTTACGCACCACGAACGACACCTCGAGTTCGCCGTGCCTCGTAAAGTCATGTGCGAGCATCTTCCATTCCGGTCGACTCGAACTCCTTTTTGGCGTCTGCCTTTTCTTTTGATCAGCTTCTTGGTGCGAGAGAGCTCCGCGCGATGGGACGCCTCCTCCTTTCTTTGCGTAGGCTCAGCTCAGAGAGGAGCTCTCTGCGGTGTGCGACGAGCGCTTTGCACAGAGAGGGCGCGGCATTCGACATTGGCTTCGGGCGACAAGTTCAGCGAACTGGGCGAACTGGCGCTCGGCTTGTTTGTCGGGAGTGAGCACCACTCTGGGTCGATCACGCGCACAGCGTTGTGGAGCGCAGTTGTAAGGGTGCTCAAGCGGGTACGCAAGAGCTCGGCCGAGGACGGCTGGACCATAGTGTTATCGTAGGGCCAGGGGCTGCTCGGACCGGAGACGGCGGACCTGTCCGAGTGGGAAAAGGGTTCGTCGATAAAGGAGATGGTCTCTGTGGCATGATCTACACGGATGCGGAGTTCGCCGCAACGTGCGCAGCCCATGACGTAGGCTTCGACTAGTTCGAGGCCAAAGACGTCGAGGGGCTTGACAAGGTCCAGGAGGGTGCTTACTCTGACGGTGCCGTAGACCTACGAGAATTAAGAGGGCGGGAGAGGAGGGCATGGGAGAGGAGGGCATGGGAGAGGAGGGGGCGGTAGCCAGCATATGGAGAGTCGCTGGCACAGAGTGAGGAGAGGATGGGCGCCGTGGATGCGCAGAGAGTGACGGGGTCAAACGAATCCTCGAGAAAGCCGTAGAGGATCTTGATCTTGGCTGGGGAGAGGCGGAGGACGTCTCTTGAAAGCTGTAAAACATAAATGAGGAAGCGTTGGTAAAGAGAAGGTGACTTATACCATCTTTGAGGAGACCGGCGCGGGTAGGCGCCTTGGGTAGCCCAAGGAGGGCGGCAACGCGTGTGCTGTTGGAGTGGGCGTCGTCTTCGTCGACATGCTGCCCGACTTGGAGTGCGCGTGCGCTGACGAGAATCTGGCCTGCGAGACGGGTCATTTCTTCGTCGAATCTACCGCCGATGGAGGTGACAACGGTATGATAACGACCCCATGCGTGTCAATGGTAGAGGGAGTTGCCGCTGGTGAGGAAAATCTTTGCAAGCTTGTCAAGTAATTTGCCATCATAGCTAGACGGGTTTGGCCGTGACGAGGAGGCTGTGGACATCCTCAACGGAGCGGAATGCCTCTTGCCAGAGCTCGAGCTCGACGTAGGTGTTGGTGTCGAGGTGCTGAAGAT
The DNA here is from genome assembly GCA_038091095.1 of Leccinum incarnatum. Taxonomy (NCBI): domain Eukaryota; kingdom Fungi; phylum Basidiomycota; class Agaricomycetes; order Boletales; family Boletaceae; genus Leccinum; species Leccinum incarnatum. Next base: position 12,436 of record JBBPNG010000449.1, read on the forward strand.
GAGTCCGGGTTCGATACGCCTGATGGGGATACTTGGCGACGTTGACAAAGTGAAGGTGCAGAAGCATTACACAGCCACACACACTCCGATCAAGATTCTAGAGCTCATCAATTTTACTTACTCATCCAGCAATCGCTCTTGTACGTACTGCAACCAACCGACTTAGTACACAGTCTCTGACGAACAACGTTACCAAATGATGCTAGATGACGACGACAGACACGATGTGACACTGCTGCAAACCAACACGCTGATAAAGTCACTCCAACCATCGAAACAGTCTAGACCCCTCTGGACCGTCTGGACCAGACGGCCAAAGGCCATGTGGATCAAACTAAAAATACCGTACGGACGAACGTGGTCTCCGAATCCTGACTGGACTCGGACCTGCCAGCCGCCGGAAGCGGATGCCGGAAGTAGATGGGGATCCGATTCGACGTACGCTTCTTCCCACTTCCTCCCTCGCCCTCACGGTGACTACTGCTTCAACTCGACACTTCCACAGTTTCTTCAACAACACACTCACACTTGGAATCCAGATATGGAAACAAACGTGACCGGCGGGTTTGAAAACATCCGAGAGAAATTTGGCCGCTTTAGGATTCTTATCATTGGGCGGGCGAACGCTGGCAAGACGACTATTCTCCGCGCAATCTGTAACACTACCGAAAACGAAAACCCGGAGGTCTATGATGGAAAAGGAAACAAGGTGCATGCCTGGTTCAATACCGTATAGTGACTAGCTTACCAAACCGTGCGACTAGATCGATCTGACCCAGGTCGAGGCATCCAGAGGGGTGAGTATCACTACATACTGGACTTGGACACGACCCACATCTGTACAAATGCACGCTAGCGCGGAATGCACGATATCGAGAATGAATTGATCTTCCGGAGCAACAACAATTTCGTCTTCCATGACTCGCGGGGCTTCGAGGCTGGTTCTGTAGATGAATTCCAACGATTGAAGAAGTTCATTGCTGATCGTGCAACCACGACATATCTCAAGAAACGGATTCACGCCATCTGGTAAGACCTTGAACAGCACGGAAGGTAGTCGTTGACTAGTTGTTACTCTGTATAGGTACTGTATCCCAATGGATAAATTGGATCGGGCAATCCAACGCTCTGAGGAAATGTTCTTTGATGAATGTGATACCAGAAATGGTGAGTTCATTTTGAGAAGATTTCTTCCAGCTCACAACTTGTCCAGTGCCTGTTATTGTGTTGTTCACTAAGTTTGATGCATTACTGGCTGTAGCCATGAGTGAACTATCTCTTGCTGATCGAAAGCTGCCACGAGAGGAGAAGGTGGCAAAGGCACATGGGCTCGTGGATGGAATTTTTGACAAAGCTAATATATGGGGTCGTCTCTCTCAATTGAAATATCCACCAAAATGTAGAGTTCGGATTGCAGGTATTATTTTGTTTTCAGATAAATGAATGATTCAGCTCATGCAATTTGCATCCAAGGGATGCACAACTCAAATGAGGGATGTAGCATACTGCTGGAAAATACAGCAGGAGCTCTGAATGAAGAAGCTTTGCAAATGCTATTTGTTACTGCCCAGGAAACAAACTTGGCACTGTGTGTGAGATATGCAGTCCAAGAGTAAGTACTGAAATTTGTTTGAATCTTGTTCAAAGGCTGATACTATAATGTAAAAAAGTGTGATATTGGATATAGACAAGCTGCATCAATCAGCACTTCCTGTACACAGCATGGACACAATAAATCCCATAAAACTGGCAAGATGGTTTGCACACTTCTGGGTGAGATGGCATTCATATAAATTAGTGGATGCATAAAAATTGAATACATAAAAATTTCCCACTGGATAAATTATAGAATGTCAGTTGCCATTCCAGAGAATGCATAAAATTTGATCTAACTTTGTCACATCATTCTGATCTGAAAATGACAGTATGTGAGTTGTGCATTATGGAATGTGGCAGAGACTTGGAGAGTGGTGATGCTGATGATGCAATATCCATTCATTCTGCATTCTGCTCTGCAAATAACAGCATGTGAGTTGTGCATCGAGGAATGTGCCAGAGAGTGGTGATGCCATGTCCATTCATTCTCTATTCTGTTCTGCAAATGACAGGATGTGAGTTGTGGATTGTAGAATGTGGAATGTGGCAGAGAGTGATGATGGTGATGATGTCATGCTCCATTCTGCTCTGCAAATGACAGGAAGTGAGTTGTGCATTGTGGAATATAGCAGAGAGTGGTGATGCTGATGATGCTATGTCCATTCATTCTCCATTCTGCTCTACAAATGACAGTATGTGAGTTGTGCATTGTGGAATGTGGCAGAGAGTGGTGATGCTGATGATATCATGTCCATTCATTCTCCATTCTGTTCTGAAACAGGATGTGAGTTGTGCATTGTGAAATGTGGCAGAGAGTGGTGATGGTGATGATGCCATGCTCCATTCTGCTCTGCAAATAACAGATAGTGAGTTGTGCATTGTGGAATGTCACAGGCAGAGAGTGGTCATGCTCATGATGCCATGTCCATTCTGCTCTGCAAATGACAGATAGTGAGTTGTGCATTGTGGAATGTGGGAGAGGGTGATGTTGATGATGCCATGTCCATTCATTCTCCATTCTGCTCTACAAATGACAGTTAGTGAGTTGTGGATTGTAGAATATGGGAGAAAGTGGTGATGCTGATGATGCCATGTCCATTCATCCTCTATTCTATTTTGCAAATGACAGAGAGTGAGTTGTGCATTGTGTAATGTGGAATGTGGCAGAGAGTGATGATGGTGATGATGTCATGCTCCATTCTGCTCTGCAAATGACAGTATGTGAGTTGTGCATTGTGGAATCTGACAGAGAGTGGTGGTGCTGATGATGTCATGTCCATTTATTCTCCATTCTGCTCTGCAAATGACAGCCAGTGAGTTGTGCATTGTGGAATGTGGCAAAGAGTGGTGATGCTGATGATGCCATGTCCATTTGTTCTCCATTCTGCTCTGCAAATGACAGATAGTGAGTTGTGCATTGTGGAATGTGGCAGAGAATGGTGATGCTGATGATGTCACATCAATTCTGCTCTGCAAATGAAAGATGGTGAACTGTGCATTGTGGAATGTGGCAGGGAATGGTGATGCTGATGATGTCACATCCATTCTGCTCTGCAAATGACAGGATGTGAGTTGTGCATTATGGAATATGGCAGAGAGTGGTGATGCTGATGATGCCATGTCCATCCATTCTCTATTCTGCTTTACAAATGACAGTATGTGAGTTGTGCATTGCAGAACATAGCAGAGAGTGGTGATGCTGATGATGTCATGTCCATTCTGCTCTGCAAATGAAAGATGGTGAGTTATGCATTATGGAATGTGGCAGAGAATGCTGATGCTGATGATGCCATGTCCATTCTGCTTTGAAAATGACAGGATGTGAGTTGTGCATTGTGCATTGTGGAATGTGGCAGAGAGTTGTGATGCTGATGATGCCATATCCATTCATTCTCCATTTTGCTCTGCAAATGACAGTGTGTGAGTTGTGCATTGTGGAATGTGTCACAAAGTAGTCATGCTGAAAATGCCATGTCCATTCATTCTCCCTTCTGCTCTGTAAATGACAGGATGTGAGTTGTGTATTGTAATTTGTGGAATGTGGCAGAGAATGCTGATGCTGATGATGTCATGTCCATTCTGCTCTGCAAATAACAGTTTGTGAGTTGTGTATTGTGGAATATGGTGGAGAGTGGTGATACTGATGATATGTCCATTCATTCTCCATTTTGCTCTGAAAATGACAGGATGTGAGTTGTGCATTGTACATTGTGGAATGTGGCAGAGAGTAGTGTTGCTGATGATACCTTGTCCATTCATTCTCCATTCTGCTCTACAAATGACAGTATGTGAGTTGTGCATTGTAGAATGTGGCAGAGAGTGGTGATGCTGATGATGCCATGTCCATTTATTATCTACTCTACTTTGACAATGATAGCATGTGAGTTGTGCATTGTGGAATGTGTCACAGAGTGGTGATGCTGATGATGTCATGTCCATTCATTCTCTATTCTGCTCTGCAAATGACAGGAAGTAAGTTGTACATTGTGGAATGTAGCAGAGAGTAGTGATGCTGATGGTGCCATGTCCATTCATTCTGCATTCTGCTCTGCAAATGACAGCATGTGAGTTGTGCATTGTAGAATGTGGCAGAAAGTGGTGATGATGACATGCTCTATTCTGCTCTGTAAATGATAGGATGTGAGTTGTGCATTGTGGAATGTGGCAGAGAGTGATGATGCTGATGATGTCATGTCCATTCATGTCCATTCTGATCTGCAAATGACAGCATGTGAGTTGTGCATTGTAGAATGTAGCAGAGAGTGGTGATTCCATGTCCATTCATTCTCTATTTTGCTCTGCAAATGGCAGATGGTGAGTTGTGGATTGTGGAATGTGGTAGAGAGTGGTGATGCTGATGATGTCATGTCCATTCATTTCCATTCTGCTCTGCAAATGACAGGATGTGAGTTGTGGATTGTGGAATGTGGCAGAGAGGGATGATGCTGAGCATGCCATGTCCATTCATTCTCCATTCTGCTCTGGAAATGATAGCCAGTGAGTTATGCATTGTCAAATGTGGCCAAGAGTGGTGCTGATGATGCCATGTTCCATTCATTTTCCATTCTACCCTGCAAATGACAGACAGTGAGTACATTGTGGCATGTGGCAGAGAGTGGTGATGCAGATGATGCCATGTCCATCCATTCTCCATTCTACCCTGGAAACTACAGTTTGTGAGTTTTTTGTCAGGGATGAATTTGGGCATTCATACTACTGATGATACAACCATTTTGTTCTATTTCACTTCAACAGTTGGTAAGTTATAGATTATTTGACATTTTTTCAGACTACAATTTACATGTTTTTTTCTTCTGCTTTCATTTCATTTATAGAAAGTATGTTGCTTATCATATGATTGATTGATTACCATTACTGATGTACATTTTCAATTCGCTTTGTCTTACTTTATTTAGCTGGTGAGCTTTCTGTAGTTATACAAAAATATATTCTTATTATTTATCTTGTTGTACATTTATCACAGACTGTGAGTTATGTTTCACCTGGAAAGTTATAGTGATATTGTAACTGTTCATTTTCCAACATTATAGCAGGTATCTTATGCAATATATTGAAGCATTATCAAACTAATGATCAATATTTTGAATTCATCACAGATGGTATGCAATTAATTGGTTTTTATATTTTCAATCATTTGATTATTTCAAGGCTGTAAGTTGTTCTATATTATCTTTGACAGCATACATCATACATATTGTATATTGTGCTTAAAACATTATTTTATTTCTTGTAGGATGTAAGTTCTTTGCTGCTATTGTGATACTATTCTGATGTCTGATCAATGATGAAATGACATTATGTTATTTCAATTTTAGTCAGTAAGTGTTTATCATGCAAATTAATTTTGAACCATATTCTTATTCTTATCTATAGATGGTGTGTTTGTTTTTATCATCTATTTTTTTTTTACAGACTTCATGTCAATTTGTTATTGTCAGATTATTCACAATCAAATTGTTTGTGGATTAATTATATTATCTTTTGGTTATAACATTTTATTATCCAGTCCAATATCTATCCCACAGAATCTTCCATTCTGAAGCCTCACAGTATTGTACATTCCTCATTAATTTCATTGTGTATTCCAATCAAATTGCAAATCATAGATCAGTTTGGGTACATGGAAGAAAATCCTTCTAACCAACATTGGTATATCCTTTTTTCCTCTATTTGTTTTGAAACAACAATGTTACACAATGTACTCTTTGATTGCTTTGCAGATATACTGCTCATACTGGAACATTCTTTCTATCTTTTCCATCAAAAGGATCCTGAACCACTTGTATCTGCTGCACAAAAGTACAAGGAGTCAAATATACCCAAGGAGGTGAACTTGGCTATGAAGGAAGTTTTTGATCAATATAGCAAAGCAACGAAAGAGGAAAAGGTAGAGATGATTGTGAATGTCATTCTTCAGAATCGGATGAGTATGTCAAGCATATCTTTCATTGTGTGCTTGATAACCATCTATCTCAGAAATTTAAACAAGTCCCTTGAAATCTGGTATGGAATTCAGAAGACTCAGAACATCATGTTGTTTTAAAGAAGTAGAAGACAAAAGAGCAGAGAAAAAGTAGTTGAAACAGCAAAGAATCTATAGAAATGTACTCAGTCATGTTGTATCTGTGCATGTTAGTTGAGGAATGAAATTTTGTGTGGAGAATCTGGAGATGTGAAGCACAAACATTGTGTTTATATCACATTGTAGATGAATTCACAACTTCTTGTCCAGACTCCAGAGTAAGCATAAGTCCCTATTCCATCCCAATTTTGTGTCCACTTGAAGAAGCATAGATGACAGCAAAGAGATGAACATCCCTTGTAGACAATTTAAAAAAAGGGAAACTGGAAGCCCCAGTATCTTGATGTATATGCAGATCTTTTTTGGTTGAAGATACAACAACTCAATCCCCTCTGAGCATGTAAGTTGTAGACCCACACAACACAAGGTCACACATTATGGACACAACAGTAAGCACTCCTCCGAGTCTCACTCCTCTCTGCATTGGAAATATGTACAGTAAGAGTATCAGGGAGTGACCTATAGGCTATGGCATGCGGCATTATACACCAAGTTGAGATTTTGGTGAAGGTATTATGCATCAGTAATGCAATATGAGATAGTCTACTGTAGATGCAACTGCCCGGCAGACTATGTATGTATCAACAATGAAAGTGTCCAGGAACCAGACGAGGACTGATACCGAAGTTGGGGTTGGAGGCGGAGGTCTGGGATGGGGTGGGAGTGGAAAGTAGAGAGTGAATTCAGGAAAGCTCTCGACATTCTTTGGCCTCACAGTCAACCATCAACGTCATAGTAGATGATGCCCTCCAACTCACCAACTGGACGTGGACTTGCACCCGAAAGACCGACATCCCCATCAAGAATTGGCAAATGAGAGCGCGCCGAACGGAAGATAAGAAGAGAAGACCGTAGAACCAGGAAACGGTGGTGATAGTCGGTCATCTGAAACAAAGAAGGAAGAACCCATGAAAAGAATAATGTAACCGTTCCCACTCTCATGAATCACGAATTGCAATCAAAATAATACCGCCTTGTTCACATCCACCACCGGCAGCGGCAAATCCAACTCCGAGTATCCACTGCATTCGCGTCTCATCATGGGCAGTTCAGTGCGGTCCACGGCGTCAATGTCGTATTCGTCGTCCGATCCCGCGTTCTTATTGTTTTTGTTGTTGCATATCCGGTCCGATTCGCGGCGCAAGTTCATAATGAGACGGGCGAGCGTGATGTTGGAGACGCTCCAGATGAAGCTGTGCATGTCAAAGTGAAGTCGTGTCATGATATGCACCACAAGAGACACGCACAAGACACCCAAAAAGATGAGCTCAACCTACACCAGAGAACATGAGATCGAGCTTGTAGCAAAAGACGACTTGGCTTACCGGTGCAAAGATGGACAGGAGCAAGTTGACGAGACGCAGCCCTACACAAGACAACGATAATTGAGCCAAATTAAAAACGATTGCAAATGTGTACATACCGAACAGGGCCTATATGCACGGCGCATACACGTGAGTCGCGTTCCGTAGGCAAAAGAAACAAAGAAGACGCACGAAAAAGTACACACTCCCGTCCCTATACATGATCTTGGCCATCCTGATGGTCCGTTTGCGTGGTCGATCGAGTGCGTTCCACATCGTCGTCAAGAACACCATGAGTTCGAACGCGATCTAAAAGGGGGCAGGAAGAGAAGCAGCATTGGTGTAGTGAGAACGAAAACGAGAATGACGTCAGTCCGACGATTCGACAGATACAAGATGCATACGTACACCGGGAGACCACAACAACACGAGCTTCGGTTTGGACAACGGTATGCAGATGCGGAGGAAGGGGTCAAAGAATAACTCCGCTAGGCATCGAACGAACGATCAGAGAACGTTTGAGACCTCACGACGGCCGGCGGTACGCACGCAGCATCTCGTATATAACATACCCCGCCAAGCTCAATGAGACGAGCTGCGTGACGATATAGAACACGAACGTGCTCAACATCAGTCGTGGGCTGCGATCCCAGAGTACCCATAGTCGGAGTAATATCAAGACTGTGGCGTGTGGCGTTTTGATACGTTACTCGATCATCAAGCCACAGGAATGGAGGCGCTCACAGTTGCTGGTCGCGATGGATAGCATGCCGACGGCTACCGCGATGGCATACCATACCTTGCAGCTGCGGTGAAGGGATTAAACGGTGGGGACATCGCTTCATGGTTAAAACTCACAACTATCGTTAATCAGCCCCAGACTCTATATGGAACAAAGGGGAGCGGTGCTCACCGTGACAGACAGGTACGGCGTGATCCCGCTAAACTCTATCGAGACGACCACGCTCAGAGGCAAAGAAGAAGACGACTCGCGAAAGGATTGCTCACCATGCGCTTGAACGATCATCGCAAACGGGACCACATAACGGTTGAACATGAACAGGACTTTTGGAATTGACAGCTTCGCATTCCATACGAACCGCACTTCGTCCGGGAACGTGAGGATGTGGTCCCACAGCAGGATCTGGTGTCGCACGAACAGAGGTTGGCGGGAGAAAAAAAAAAAAGAAAACCGGACGGACGGACTTCAGAGATGACATTCGGAGGTTGGAGAAGAGGGAGGCACGTACAACCAATCCGACAGCTAAGCACGGGCCGGAAAATGTATGTCAAAAGAGAAGAAGTAAAAGGGAACGAAGCTTGATCCCGGCGCCTCTGATAGATCTCGCTCGAACTCGGTAGTAGTACTCACCGCTAACATACTGAGATGCCTCGATCCGTTCGACGTTAATCGCACTAAAACCAGACGCCATGCAAAGTCCAGCGCACACGCCGTTGGTCCTAGGGAGGTGGGTGGAAAAGGAGGCACGGAGGTAGACTCGGAGGAGGGGACTGTCAGTGGCCTTCACACAAGTTCAAGTGGTAGTAGCTTAGTACTGGTAAAAAAAATAGCCGCTCTCTCGCTTGCATGAAGGGCCCAACCGAGCTGAGATCGGTAAATCGGAAATTCGCTCTATTTTTTTGAGAAAAAGGGTCAGGCGTAGTGATCAACCAGACGCCGGCTCGGTGATCAGTGACGCGGACGTAGTGAGGGGCTTGGCAGGAGGACCCCCCCAATGGCTCGTGCCTGTTCATTTCCCACACGGAATAGCCAAGTCAACATCTACGCAATTCTGACTCACGGGCGGGGGAACCTCTGAACCTAATCACGACAAGAGAATCGCATTGAGGGGAAACAAAGAGAAACGAAAAACAAAGTGTTGGAACAGAGTACATAAGGATTCGCATGACAAAGTCCGCAAGTTCATAGGGAGGGAAGGAGCCCAGGGGTGACGATGACGATGGTAACAAGCAACAGCACCGCCCGGTTAATCAAAACAGTTACGCCCTGGCACGAGCGCCAGATTGCCAGAGCACACACACACACACATATGAGTGCAGACGAATTGTCCCTCGGTGGAACGATGGGGATCAGTGTTCTCCAGTCTGGCGTTCTTGCACAGAAGGCACAAGACCTGCACTGCAGCCTGGAAAGACACGCACGAGTGTCCCTGTCTACTATCGCCCATGGGGAGAGGAATTTAGAAGCAGGCAGATCTTGAAGCCCGAGACTCTCGATTTCGATGCCGTTAGCCCTTTCAAGTGACGCACGCCGGATGCAAAGGACGGAATACCTTTGTTGGAGAACGTTTGATAATCATGGATCAAGTTTCTCGCCCCTTGCCAGGACCCTGACGACTTTGCTGGGTTGAGCTACCACCTCCATCATCTGCATGACAGCAAGCGGACGTTCGACGAGTCCGCTCCCACGTGTGGCAGGAGGACCACTGCCGGTGTGGGAGTTGATCCTGCCGCGTCCCGTCGGTCGCTTTCCGCTTCCGCCTTCGCCGTCTTCGGCACTTCGGTGCTGGGGAGGCGAAGTAGACGGCATGGGAGCAGGCTCGTACTCGAGTGTCGGGATGCCGGCTCGGGCTGCCCAATGGCCGATCAGAATCCCAGCCGAACGAGGCTCGTACCTGTGGAGATGGGGGCTGGGGGCGGGGAGCGGGACAGGAGAGGACAGTTCCGCATTTGACTCTAGTGCAGT
>JBBPNG010000450.1:0-22611 GCA_038091095.1 Leccinum incarnatum
CCACAGCAGCCGTGGTGGGGATGGTATCGGGAGTGGCACTGCACGATCTTGCATAGGAGTTAGCTTCAGTGCACAGTCTCAGCTAGTCATTTCACGGTACGTGTTCTTCTCATTTCATTAAAACGGCGAAATCGGATCAGTCAGTCCACGAACCAACTAGAATCCAGCGTAAAGGTCTCGATGACCACGCGCGTCATGTATTTCCTGCCTAACTCGGGATCGACGAAGACACTATTCCGGTGCGTTACGACCACGATCACCCTCTTTCTGCTAGGCAGTGCTAGCGCGCGACGCATTGACCTTCAGGATGTCGTTCGCGTTCTTTATCTGGTGAAGATAGAGCTCAGAGAACGGTAGACTCTTCTTTATGGCTCGTTCGCTGATATGATCTCGATGCCGTGTCGAAAGTTTGTAAAATTGGTCTCATGTCCCACTGTGTAAAGGTTCATCGGTACCGTCATACGTGCCAAAGTGATAAGGAGAGAAAAGATGGAGAAGGGAGTCCATCCCTTGTTCTTGTGGAAACATTGACGTTCTTTGGGTCTGGCACTGGCAGCAGTGCGGCCAATGCTGTCGATGAAAGCGATCGAAACCTATCTTATGCGGCATGTATACACGACGAGCAGGGTCCAGGTAGACCGTATGGGTGTCGTGAATCATTTCGGCGTGCGCACACCATCTCAGTCCTTGTTTATGATCTCCTGTCCGACTCCTTGAGTGCATCGTATAAACATGCTCCGCGTTAAAGCGATGATAGTACTACGACTCAAGTTGGAGGAGCGGCGTCACGGTCACATGAAGTGCACGTGAGAGGCTATTAATAAGGTATATTAGTCATCACACGGTCACGCATTGTCTTGTCGCGTCGCCGCCCCCCCCTCTGTGTCTTTTACTTCAATACCGCCATGGCTGCACTTCAACGCCAACAGCTGAGAAGATTATGTTCCACCTCGGAAGTGTTAGAAAAGGCCCAGTCGATTCTATGCCTTGCCATTGCGAGAACTCGTCCAGGCTCTGGCTTTGTCGTCAAAAACTCCGCCGCACTACCCGCCGTATGCGCGTATATGGCGTCCGAACAGTTACGCGTTTTCCTCCCATCATCGTGCACCTTCTCATCTCGAGTAATCACAGATTGAATTCGAGTGAAGTATCGCTCCAGTCTGCAGTGGCAGCCGTGTGTGTAGCGCCGCACGAGTTTTCCGACATCCTCAAGAAGGTGCGTGCCGCACTCGGCGCCGAGGAACAGAACATCGTCGCCGACGTCACGTACGAGGCGCTCGTCGACGCGTACCGCGTGCACCCGAGGGAAGATGTCATAGCATGCATGGAGGACACCCAGGGTGGATTTTCGCGCTTCGATATGCTGAGGGAGAGGTACGGTGCGAACGTCATGACGTGCGCTGTCTTTTACTGGGTTTGCCAGTTGATGGAGGTGAGGTTTTTTTTCTTGTGTTCCGCGTCCAAAGCGCGTGCATATATTGGGTTGATGATCATGGAACCTGCCAGGAACCCTCCCTGCAAGAGCGGTCCTTCTGCCAAACGTATTCTCTATCCCCGAAGACCTTTAAAGCGGCTGTGGCCGCACTCGACAAACAATGCGAAGGCGTCGCAGACCAGATCAAGGCCTACTTGCTTCAGAAGCGGAGTGCAGGTCAAGCATCAGCATCGTCTCAAGCCGGCTACGTTCCGCTTTCCAATCCCAATCCCGCCTCTCCTCAGAAATCTCCGGTAAAATCTGCCATTAGACTGAGGAGGGGAATCTCGACGCCCATGACTACACCCTCTAAGAAACGCACCGTGGCTTTCTTGTATCCATCCTCGGGCAGCCCCGACGGCGACGACGAGAACAACAACAACAACAACAACAACAGCGTACCATTCCCCGAGACACCAACAAAGAAACGCCGGATTGACGGACCTCCGTCGTCCACCAATCGAATGAGGACGAGGAACAGTTCCACCGACAAGCGCTCCTGTGCCTCTGCAGCTTCCACGACCGCCTTCCTTCTCGCCCTCAAGGGCAGCAGCCCCGCCAAGCAGCCAGCTGGTGGCCCTTCCACCCCCCGTCGTCCCCGTTGTGCTACGGCGTCGGATGTGACTGCCACGCCAGTGCACGCCGACTCGCGACCGTCAACGTTGCCGTTGTCTTCACCGTCTCGTCCGCAAGGGCAGACGACGCCCGCCCAACCGCTGTCCGCCCGCCGTCGTTTCCGGCCGGTGTTTCTCGAGCAGCAGCAGTGGTGTGCTCGGGATCCCAAGGTGGAGCGGATGTGGGCGGTTGCAGAGACGCTTCGGGACGAGATGGTGGAGTTGCACGGACGGCCATATCAACGAAAGTTGCAGGGCGCAGCTTGAGTATCTGGGCCCGTCATTTTCTTGAAATGTGTACAGTATATGTGTGATGTAGCTATCCCCACACGGCAGAAGTGCAGGTAAACTCTGGGTCTCACATGGAAATGAATATGTACGAACGGTAGACTTGACAACTTTGCCCTTTACGTTTACTCTCGCTGCTTCTCCATTCCCTTCCCTTCTCTTCCCTTTCCTTACCACGCACATTGGTTGTTGATCACCACAATTTTGACTTCAGTCATCGACGGCCAATTCATTGATTGGCAGGTTCGCATACAGGCGAACAAAGTGCCCGCATCGACTCAGCCAGACAACTCAAGGCCTTCATACATTTCGCAAGATCTGTGCGTCATTCTATTTACTTCTCTCGTTCCTTTCTCTCAACGAAATGGCGAACGTTACTTTGGGCGTACAGTGGATCAGGTCAGTCTCCAAAATTCTAATCGCAGTCAAATAGGGTTCCCTGAGGCATCCAAACTCGTACTTTGCTCTACCACCTTCTTTCGTCCTCGTTATATCCCAAACGTGCGGTCCATGACGCAGCCATGCCACACAGCGGTCAAGGGCAGTTCAAACCTTGATGACCTCGTAGGTCACCTCTTCGACGCCCGACTCGGATCTTCCAAGGAGGCCCTTCCATCGCGTCACTATCACTGCCTTTTCCTTGGAGGACGACGCGTTGGCCTTCAAGATGTTGCTCGCTTCCTTGATTCGGTCACGAATGAGTTCAACGGGCTGCAGATGGCTCTCTTCGACGCAGTAGATAGTGATCTCGATGATTTCAAGGAGGGGAAAGTCAACCAACGGTTTCACGTCCCACTGCGAAAATTTCGTCAGAACCGTTGCACGCGTGGAAGCGGATATGGAAGACAGCAAGGCAAACTCACATCTTCCGGGCCGCGTGGCACCTCGATGTGCCTCAGGCCGGGAAGCACCGTTGCCAACGCTGTCGGCGAGTGCGACCACGCCCGAGGTATGTCATACCGTACGCACACGATGATGAGGGTGGTACGTACAGGAGAGAGGTGCCGTGATGCCTTTTAGCATGCGCACGCGACGACAGTCACCCTTGGCAAGGGAATTAACAATTTCTTGTCCATTTCCGTCTATGCAGATAACTTCTTCGACATTGGGTAGAGAGTGGAGGATTGGGTGCACAGAATCAGGTAGAGCGATCCTCCGAACGGAGGGTAACCGATGGCTTTGGAATGCTATCTTGACAGCGTCTGCCGCCATCATCTCTGCATGTATGACTAGTATGGTCTCCTGAGGTTCGCGCGTCACAGGGATTGGCACAAGATGACTTACCTTGGATGGTGGTGAGGTTAGGCAGCTTCGCGATGCAGGCCGCGAACACGGGCACGATCATGGGTCTTTGGATGTACGTCAGAATGACGGACACGGTCCTGCAGGTCAGTCAGACGCGGTGTTCCCCGCCGCCGGTGTGCATGTATGTGTACGAACTGGATCAGAGGCAGCAAGTACGGGCACGCGTTCAAGACGTGTACGGCACTGTCAGTTGCATCGTGAACCGCCTCGTACATTTTCAGATAGCCCATTTCCTCGTCCTTCGATAAGCGGACGGTGCAGAGTTCGAGGTTGCGCCATGCCATGGGGAGACAGCGCGACCGCAATAGCTTGGATGTCTGCGACAGCGCGCGGAGGACGGGCGTGCGGACGAGCGAGGTGGAGGGAATGATGGGCCACTCTCCAAGCCATGCGAAAAGGACTTGGTGAGGAGTGAGCGTCGGTAGATGGGAAAGAATCTCCTGCAGGACGTCGTCCGGGATGGATTCCAAGTTTGCAGGACAGGGTTGAGAGGGGAATGGAGGTGAACTGGGGGCAGCGGATGCCATGGCTGGTGCCAAAAGAAAGAGAGGGGGGCCGGGGATTTAAGGATTTGGCGCACTGCATCGCATGACGATCCCCTGTCAGAGTGTGGCTGTCAAATACGCAGCATTGTTTGCCTTTTCCTTTGGAAGAAGTGGATATGTGCTATGCCATTGACTCCGATTCTCCGATCTCCTTTTCAATCGATGGATGCTCCCTGCGGGCTATGTTGCAGCCTTCGTCGGACGTCTTCGAAGTTCGAGGGCGAATCTTATCTCTTCTGCGGGATATATGTATACGAATCACATGCCCATCTATCATGCATCATGGCCGCCTCGGCGATGGAGTGTTGATCATTTGCAACTGAGTTCAGTCGTTGTGATTTCACCTAGACCTGCCAGCGTGATCGGATTACTCGACCGCCGCGATGCATAGCCTAGTCGGGGTGCCAATTCTTATCTTGGTCCTACCACGGCACCTGTGCGGCATCTCTCCGTTCCAGTGAGGGATTGTGGGATATTGATCAGACAGGATCTTCTCTCAATTTGTCGTCGTATATTCAATCATTATAACCTTGCAGTAAGTACGTAACTTGCTCGACGATCTCATTTCTAGTTCCATCTATGCACACCACTTCCTCGACGTTGGGGAGAGACAGAAGAATGGGCCCGGGGTGCGCGGTGTAAGGTAGAGAGATCTTGCGCACGGAGAGAATTCATTGGCCTTGGAACCCTTTTTCAATATCAGCGGGGACAGCTCACGACCCAAATTATTGCAAGCCAATGTCCATGAAACTCCTTGTAATACAATACGAAATATCGTTAAACCGACTCTCTCATCGCGAGGCGTAGAAAAGATACAAGGTCAATACCGAAGCTAGTACAGAAGCGAGACGTCCGACGATAACAGTTACAACACACATCCTTTTCATCATCATGTCCTTCCATAAAATCGACATCGACACGTTCGACGTTCTACATCATTGTCTGGGCCGCATTCTGTACATCAGGATGAAAGTGTCAGTCTGAATGAGCAGTCACCATGGGGCGGGGGGAAAAATAAAACATAGACACATACATCATCATCATGGCCGCGAAAATAGTCTTCGTCGAGTAAACGTCCATCAAGAATTCTCCCCATGTGTGTTAATGAGAAGGGCATGCCTTTCCTGCGAAGAGCCACCAACGCCTTCACTGCGTCCAGCGGCGAACTTTGGAACGTGTCGACACTCCGCAAGTATTGCGGCGGTCGATTGTTTGGAGCGATGAACCTGTCACTCGCACAGTTGGCCTCAATATCCTCTTCGCCTTGCAAGTCCCTTGCGTACACGCAAAGGAAACGACACAACCGGATATAGGTTTCGTAGTCCTTCAGGTAGAGCTGTCCCGCGAACACATTCAGCTGATCCATCAAAGGCGAGGAGGGGGTCCACCCAGCGGGCACCGTGGGAATGTTGTACAGGGTGAGATCGTCGCATGGCTTCATCGACTTGATGACGCGGGGCGTGTACAAATGCAGGTGAACCTTTTCGCTCGACCGGATATACGGCATCAAGAAATTGACCTCGTATGGGCTCAAGATGACAAATGCTTCGTTGTGAGCCCTCGTCCCGGAGACGACCCAGAGGACGGGGCGCATGTGTTCGTCCAGCTCTCCCGACGAGCTAACGGTCGTCGCAAAGTCCATTGTTGTCAATATGCATCGACTCCAGACGTGTTCCTCGTCGGAGATTGTATTCAGCATCTCGAAGGCTGGGAAGAATGCTTCGCTCTGCGTAGGAACAACTCCTGTTTTTATGAACTTGACGACATCTCGATGCGTCCTATGGCGTGCTGCCTGCACCCTTTGAGGGCGTTCGACTTGGCGTTCGCGTTCGACTTCATGAGCGACTTCTCTCTCCTGTTCTTCATCTACACTGACATTGTGCAATTTTAAAATGCCGAGTTCAACGCAGCGCTGCCGAATACCCGGATAATCTGACAAGCTGAACAGGTTGGTGTTGTTGTGCGGCGAATACAGGTCCTCCAATTTCTTAGCTTCTGGCTGAAGCCACTTGTTCGACAGCTCCTGCGAGGTCAGTTGGCCTTCACAGAAGCTGGTCCAAACAGCAAATCGATCTGTGTGGTCCATCCCTTGTTGAGCCCAATGAGGTGCCCGCTGCTGGATGTCGTCGCACGTCTCACAAATGGCCCAGTGTAAGATATCCATTGTGTCGACAGTATCCTCGGGGCTTTTCCCGGCCACGGAACGGATATGCCTGTCAACCTCGAGAGGTGCGAAGAACATGACAGAATGACCATGGCCAAGCTTCCGCATCCGCATGCAGCCTACGAGCCAGCAACAGTTAGGTACACGGCATAAGAGGTGCAAACGGCACACACCTTGAACTAGACGATCTTTGGTGACTTTGGGTCCCAGCGTGACGGAAGCACGGAATCCAACAGGAAATTTGATGTCGGTACCGCGAGTATGTGCATCATCGAGGTATATGATGCATTGGTCTAATTGCTGTGCAAATGGGGACGAATGCAGAGGGTGCGTGCGCCCATCACGTGTGCGCACCGTCAACTCGTCGTCGTCATTGAAATAGATAGCAGCGGAAGCATCCATATTTATCTCCAGCCAAGCTTCCGCTAGCTCGCAGTTTTGAAGATCCAGCATCTGAGCACCGACATCTAAAAGGACGCGGATCGCGGGAACCTGTTTAACCAAGATCTTGAGGAATTCACGTGTGCTTCGTCGCTCGCCGTCATCGTGGGTGCACATGTAGTGCTGATTCTCCTGCTGTAAAAGATATGACAAAACCTTTGCATTCGTGCCTTTCTGGTGACCGGGGTCACATTGAGTGATGTGCAGTGGCAATAGATAGTGACCATCGTTCGTTCCTGAAAACCCTAATTTACGGATACTTGAGCAAGTCGATGGTCGGGTGACCTCATCTCGACTCACCGGTCACTAGACGCCCTTTCTTCTCCGCCAAATCCCAACCCGAGCACGAAAGCTTTGACGGGAACTCCTTGGCTTCTTTCGGAAACACGACATTCGAAAGGTAAAAATCAACCGTTGCCCAGTTTCGCTGGAATAGAGCGCACAGAATCTTCCATTGATCCGATGAGCTGATGTTGACGCCATTGTACGTCCGCAAAGACTCCGGCACGGCAGGGCAGTCTTGAACCCAGAGTCCATAAACCGGGGATGGGTCGTCCTGTTTCAACAATATTTCAAATGAAAGTTTCAGCTGCTCTTCACTGAGACCGCCGTAGTAATATGATAGGGAAGTGAGAACGATTGCAATGTCTGGATGTCCGAACTCAGCTCTTTGCGCTGGGACGTCTTTGGCTCTGTACGGGACTGCAAGCAACGTGCGTGCGGGTTCAGGCCGTGCAGGGCCATAGTCCACCCGCCACCGCCGTTCCGTGAGGGCAAATAAAAGGATGCCGCTGGCCAAGAGGCCGCGCAAGTGTAGCAGACCACCCCATAGAGAAGTATTCTGAGCGAAATCCTTGACCAATTGAACTTTTTCGGGGCAAACATTCTCACAGGATATGAAGCTTCGAATTGCTTCCTTGATTCCAGAGCGGAGCTGTCCAAAGTTGAAGTTTGGAAGGTCACCATTGATAACATCTTGTACTATCCATGCGATTAACTTTTGGCCAGCGTCAGCGTGCAAGATGCGAAGATGAGGGAACGATCCAGGCGGTCCACATTCACATTCTACTCCAAGAGGGAAATGGCCTCTGAGAGAAGACGCGCGCTTCCTAACAAGACCAAGGACTTGTTGAACGGTGGTCCATCGTTCGGGGAAGCCCTCCATGGGTAGCTGATCGCCGAGGGTATATACCAATTGATACCGAACGTGCAGGATCTCGTCGCTCTCATCTAAGATGTCTCGTGAACGGGAATGGAGCCATCGCTGAAGTTCCAATAGCTGGTTGGCTACTAACTGAGTGTCTTCCGCTTCGGGTAGTTGCTTCTCCACTTTGGGTAGTTGCTTCTCCACGCTTAATAGCCTGAGCGACAGAATGTGCTCCGGCTGGACGACTAGAATTCCGCGACCGTTCATGCATTCCGTCATGAGTTCACGGAGCGCAGAAGCTTTCTGATGATCGAGCTGGACAGAACGAGAAAAGGGGATGTAATATAGGCGCCTGTTGGCGAGTCCACCAAGGCGATCCACGAGAATGTGGAACATCTGCATGGTCAGCGCTTTCGGGACAATGACGCGTACGAGTTGATGCCCATCGGCGAGGGCGGCGACGACGATAGGGACGATCACGGATGACTTTCCCTCTCCCATGTTGAGTTGCATGGCCGTGTTGCCACCAGAGTGCGGTGATATCATTTCCTTGGAGACCTCTGCCTGAACGCGTCGAACCAGGAAATTGCTTTGCAACTAACGTGGACAAGGTGCGTAGCATCAGAAATTACACTATGTGATTATATAATAAGAGAAACATACCTGGATCAATAGCCAGTCTGGATGTATTTCGGCGTTCCAACCATCACACCCTTCGTTCTGCAGTTCCCTCCGGACTTCCTCGGGGAGATCATCGAAATGTAGGCGAAGCAACCTTCGAGCCCGCTGTAGCTCGAGTGCTATCAATGCCAAGGTAATGAGGCATCTCTTCCAATCGGCAGAGAGTACGATGGGCGAGTTAGACGCGAGAGAACGGAATAAGGTATATGGAGTAATGCGTTGCCATTGTCCCGACTGCTCGAGAGCTCGTTCACTCAGACTCCTTGGACCCAGATTCCGTTTGAGATCGTGGAGAGCTTCGAAATATCTATCCCTGCACTGAGCGTAGTGTGCCACAAGTATCTCGGGTCCGGGCATGTATGATTTTGCTTGAGTGAGAGAAGTTTCACGTCCCAAGCGTTCTGCGCTAGTGCGAAGGGCCGAGACGTACTGACGCTGGAATTCATCCTTTGCGTTCCCTTCAGCTGTAGAAATGAGTCTGTGTAGCGGAATGTGACAAGTCGGTAATGTGTTCTCAATGACGGCAGTGTCCTGAGGCAACCTGTCATTTGTTCGTAACAATGGTGCAGGCCTAGTGAATAGCTCATCCACCATGAGAGGCCAGATTACGTGAGGAGGGAGAGTGCGTTGCGAGGGATGAAATGAGTACTGATGAAGGGGGGATACAGCCTGACTTGGAGAATGGTTGCTTTCCAGAATCCTTTGAATCTGAATAAGATGCTCTTTGAGTTCGCGATTGCGATAGCAACTGGAGAAGTGGTCTTGGGCATCGGATGTGAAATTTGCTTCGTCATACAAATTGCGATTAAGCGATAGCCACGGAAGAGTCTCGCACGGCCAAGAGTTCAACAAGTTGTTGACCGTTGCATTCGCGTCTGAGTCTACCCTGCTCTTGTATGCTCGACCTTGACGTCGTTTCAAATCGCTGTAACTTTCTTCGCATCTTGCCGGTTCTGAACTTTCTGGACTACGTTCAAAAGAGTGGGCACTTTTTGAAAAATATCCACGCAGGGTCACCGCTGAAGGGCTATATCCATCTGAGACGGTGTAGGAAGGATAAGGAGGTGGATCCTCGCGACGGAATTGTGGGGATAACGCAAAGGCCACAAATACTGGAACTAGATCGCTAAGTTCCGGTTTGGCATACACCATGGCAGGTATTGAGAATAGCATTTGAAACCATTTGTTTTCGTCACCTTTCCGCAGTAGTTGATATGCCTTGAGCCATACCGATGGAAGGTCGGGAGCTAACCACATGTTGTTATAACGGAGGGACAACGTTGTAGTACCCCCTGACACGGTTGCATTCCACGATTCCACTGTGCTTAGTATATTCTTTGTCGTCGTTGCAGTATAAATGCGACGGAAGACCGCGGTTGCTGCAGTATAAGCACGAAGTTCTTCCGACTCGTTCAACAGGTCTCTAGCGGGGTAATGGATATCTGGCTCGGCATGCTGACCAGGCATATTGGATGGAAACAGATACGCCGCTCGTCGTGCGCTGCGCTCAAGTAGGTCACCATCTTGTGACGGGAAACCTGCAGACAGATCTCTCGATTGGTTTCCATAGAATAAATGGATCTTCTCATAGTGCTCCTTGATCGCTTTGGAGAGAACGTACATGTCGTGATGTTGAGAAGTTGCGGGAAGGTCCAGCCACTCCACCTGCTGCATACGCTGGAGATCTTGGGGATACCAAACACGTGAAGGACATATGGATGCGATAGAGCTGAGAAGTTCCGCGTCCCGAGAGCTGAAGTTAATAGTCGACCAGCAACTGCCCGACCGGAGGAGAGACAGGGCTTCTTCTGTACCCGACCTGCCTGTAAGTGGATCGACGCCACAGCCGCTGGTCAGAGCATGCAGATAGACACAGTACAACTTGTTCGTCAGGCTGAGGGTGCCTGTCAAACATCCCAACTCGGTGTCAACTTTAAATGTTTGGTACTTGATCGGTTTGAGGGCGGGACCACCTGTATCGATTTCGACGCGAACATGATGGCCAACCTTGCAGAACAAAGCATTTCCGTCGGGGATGAGGACACAACGGGGGATGAGTTCGATCACATCGGGAACTATTTCCTTCGGCCGAAGTACAAGTTGATTTACCAATCCAAAAAGTGTCCCGATAGATTGGTTCTCGTCGTAAACCATCCCCCGCATATTGTGAGACTGAAGGCCACCGTTTTCATCGACGTAGAAGGATAAGCCATAGCGAGGTAAAGCAACGTGCAATTGGAACGATGAAGGTCGTGCAGGGTCGACAAGGGATGCGCTAATTATGAGGTTCGACGGGATATCAAGTGGTTTCAAACGGGATGAAATCATCTCCCAGGTCTCACTTCGGATGTCTACAAGGACCTCGTGGCCTTTCTGCATGCGATATTGACCAGGAGTACAGTAGATGGTCCAATTCTCAGGTGAAGTCTTCCACAGAGTGTCGATAGGACGAATTTCCAGGATAGATGCATTGATGTTTAGCCAATGAGCATGTCCTTCGATTAATACTTCCGGCAGGTCACCCTGCATTTTTTCATGCGGGACGAGCTCCATGGTTTCCATATCTCCACTGGCATTTGACTTTCGTTTTGCTCGTATGACGAGATCATTGTTTCTGAGAGCAAAGCACACCTGAAGATACACATTGATATTGAATTCTCAAACTATTAACTACAAATCAAAAATGGCACTCACCGTGTGATCAAAGATCATGCCCCTTGTAGAGTAATCCATTCCTGGGAGATCGCTTGGTATAATGTCAAGTACGTGCTGCACAGATAGTCAGTAACACGTAGGCAGAGAGATTAAAGACTAGGCAGCATACATTGCCAAATATCAGGTTGTACAACGGATGTTTCTGGATTTCGTCGGGCAATCTCCCCAGCGGTTTCCCGTCGACCAAAAGTGACCCATCGAGCAAATTATAATGCACCTCTTGCGAACACTCCTTATCAGTTTCTGCGGTCTCACATGAAATCCAACATGAGTTTGGATTCCGCAATGGAGTCCACTTCGAACCTGGCCGGTAGTGTGGCCAAAGTTTCCCCACTGCCCGGACAATCCCTTCATCATCGGCTTCCACGACTTCGCGCAAGGTATCCTCGACAGCCAGAGAGAGGCGGCGATCTCTGTCAAGGAGTAATTGCGAATACGATGAGAGACCGGAGAGCTGGCTGGGGGTATGGTCGTGGATAAACACCGCACAACAAACCAGAGTCATGACATCTTCTGCGGAATGAAGGAGCTCCGGGATCATCAAGAGGTCGACGTCAAATGTGCTTCGGCAAATGGCGGCAGCGTCCCTCAAGTATCGACGAAAGTCTTCGTCTCCCGGCGTTCTTGTTAGCTTTTCCGATAGCTCACGAACCCAGGAGAACACCTTTATACGCACAGCACGAAGAAGCTCGGTCGCTTGAAGGAAAGTGGCTGGGTCAGGCCCGGAGGAAAGGAGGCGACGGAGCAAGAGGGAAATGGTATCCATCGTCACCAGTTCCAGCCAGTTGGCCTCGAGGTCCCGAACGAGGTCCTGAAGCTCTTTCAACAGCGCAAGGCAGAAGGAAGGTTGTTGGAGTTCCTGATGCCACTCCCAGTGCATATTCGACAGCGGTCCGACTTGTAAGATAGCTTGAGCCAAGAGAAAATGGACTTCCGGACAACGGAAGGTCAACGATCGAGCTCGGAGTTCCCGCAAGATGTTGAACCATTGAAGTAATCCGCCACTCCGAAGGTGTCCGAATGCCATATACTCATGGATGGAAAGGTTTACGGGGCAGTCAGCCTGGTTTGTCATAACTTCGTTCGACGAGTGGAGGGTGGAATCAACATATTTTTGCAGATTCTTGTATGGCCCTGTTGGAAGCGTGTGTGTGTGATAGCTGTGGATGTCAACAATATCCAACATCTTTGAGGCGAGGATACAAGCATCGCTATCGTAGCTGTAAAATTTCAATCCATTCTTGACACAGACCTGTTCCTGAGAGTTGGGGATGGACTGTGTCTTGTAGTGCGTGTCAATGAAAGGTTTCGCATCCGAAGCAAGTGTGATTCGCGATCTCGGGTGTGGGACAAGATAGGGTAGGAGGTCGTCGTATCCACTGAGGATGATATACGGATCTTTGTTCTCGATAGAACGGGAACAAATATCGACCAGAAGATGGAACGTAGCAGAGCGCCACATATTGAAAGAGACTGGGCAGTCTAATTCAAATACGACGACCTCAGCACTGAGTTGTTCCGTGGGCAACGGCCACTCGTGGAAAGTTATCTGCATATTCCGATATTCGCTTTCAAGGGAGCACTTGCGACAGTATCTGGCGTGACGTTCAATTCTCCATTGATCGAAGGTATAATCGTGATCCGCCCTATCAGCTTCTCGCACAACTTTTGCATGCTCTGCATTCTTTCTGTCGAGCTCTTTGACCTTTTCATCAACTTCGAGTCGGGCGGCTTTCTCGATTTTGGACTTGAGACACTGCAGATGCAAAGACCCTCTGTAGAAGCGGACGGCGAAACTGTCTCGCGTGATTTCCGAAGAAAACACCGACCACTGGCGGCAAAGAGAGTGGCGATGAGAAATGTACTGGTGTGCGAGGCGAAGGCGGTCGAGGCAGGTTGTCTTGGAAAGTAGAAGCTGCTCCAGAAGACTCCTGGGTATCTGTGGTGAATAGTCGGCGAGAATGGGGATTTCCTTGATAGCTATCTTATCAAGTGCGACCCAGAGCTCGATCACGGTCAACAGCATGACCGACAGAAGTTCTGGATTGCTCCCGTATTTCTCTCGCGCACCTGAGGAGTACTTGTTTGCTAAGAGCTCGAGCTTCTCGCAGGCTCCATCATTGTTTGTAACTCGATCAACCCACATATCGATTCCTTCCTCGACTGCTCGTTCCACATCGTAGAGTGCAACGTAGGGTTCAACACAATATGCTTCTTCGAAAAAGGACCCATCAGAGGACAAGAAGTCGTCCAGAACGCCGCGACGATGGTGTTCACGGTCGAAAGTGGTGCGAGTACATGTGGCGATGGGATTATCAAGAGAATTGCGAATGTGGTCTCCACTACTCTGGAGTGACAGCTGAATGTCTCGGGGGAGATCAAGTTGAGAGGGGGCCCAGACAGTTGATACACGCTGCGATGCCTGTACCTGTCCCCATCGCTCCTCAAGCGTCAATCGGAGGTGGGTGCATGTCTTCAAAGCAGTTTCGGAGAGCCAGTCTGGGGCGGAAGACCCAAGTTTACGCAAGCGCCGGGAGATCTTAGCTGACATGAATTGGAGTAGATCATTGGAAAGGTCTCCAGAAGTCTCTTCGCTCGCAAGGCAGCACATGAAAAACAGCATAAATGCCTTGTAGGTATCATGGCCGAGTGTCGACTTGTTCAACGAAGTCTGAAGGGAAACCCTGATAACCAGCCAGAGTGATGAACGCCGCCATGGCAACTCCGAGTTGTTCCAAACTACATCATCGCCCACTCGTTTGTTGATGCGGACAATGTTGGCTGGGCGACCAACGCTCCTCAAGATTCCGGTGAGTAATTCAGAGATATAACGGGGGTGAGTGGTTTCTCTTGTTTCGATAACGGTTGACTGAGCTTTTCTAGTTGTCGGTGCGGCGTCAAGGATGATGTCTTTGTGCATATGAAAGAGGAAATTGACGAGTTCCGAGCAAAAGGTATGATCATCAAACACCTCGTTTGAGATCTCTATGGCAGGTCCAGGATACGAGCAGATGAGTTTCCCTTTCGTGGTGATCACGTTCTCAGCCATGGGGGAGACTTCAAACGACTCGAAAACGGTGACATCTTGCTGTTTCCTGAATACGACAGCGGCATTCTGGGCTCTGATTAGAAATGCAACGACGTCTACATGTTGTGAGTTTCTCGGATAGTACCAAGCTCGAAAGCTTGCTCACCTCCCATGGCCATGCCAGTGAGCTGGGATAGCGCTCGGGAGCCATCCAGACTTTCAAACTCCACAATATCGCGCAAATTCTTCAACATTCGTGAGATTCTGTGCCACTCGGGCAGATTGGCTTCGCCGACGTGTTCAGAGTAGAGACGAGCAGCAGAAGTGACTGCCCGAGAGAGAGAATGATCATTGTGGACAGTGTAGTCGTTGCCGTTCGTCAAGGTCCAGAGGATCTAGGATAGATTGGATCATATTGATACGAGAGCGGCTTTAGAGTCTAGGCAGTGAGTCGTTGAGGGGACAAGGAGCAAAGCACGCGCAGGGCTCGATCGATTCGATCCTTTATACATACATACTAATCGATCTGTGGCGAGGGTTTCCGCCTAAACTCTAAAGTCTGAGTTCGAATAGCACAGGATGCACAGGCGCGGCATCCACCGATATCGACAAGATACGAAGTCCAGACTCCAATATGGCATTGATGCGGCTTGCATAGTTACGTTCCTTCGTTCCTCTCCAGTGTCCGCATTCGCAGCACAGGAAGAGACCCACAGCGAGTCTCGAAAGAACAAAAGGTTAGTTTGACGAAAGTCTGCTCGTTTTCATCCGTCCGGGGGGACCAGTAGATTTACAGAGTCCCATTAAGTATGAGAATTTGGAACCGGCGAAAACGTGTTGTGATTCGTGAATGACCTAACCCTCAAGGCGCTTGTTCGACACCTCAGTGACAGAATCCTGTACGAAATACCTGAGTAGCACCACTTCTCAGATAAGTTTCACTCACTGAGTAACGCACTTTGAGGAGTATTCGAACATAGCCCTAGGTGTCACATCCGCGGAATCAACACGGAGTCCTCTCTGAAGCTTGAAATTGCTGTAGTGGCAGCGGCGATAACGAGAAAATAAACAAGCTTCTCCGAGTCGGAGAGCGAAATTAGCGGACCATGTGACCGAGATTATCAGCGCATCGCCCGCCACACTCCGACTCGGAGAAGCATTTTGTTACCCATTCGTAGATACATATTTTCCTCCTTCCTGCTAGTGAACATAGGCTTCGAGTCGCGACGTTTGCGCCCTCGGCATAGCACGCACCGACCGACATTTTGGTGGAGTGTCCTGAAAAATGACGTCGAAAACATGGTGATTTTCTCGATCTGGATGGCATTGTCTCCGAGTCGTACTATATCCTCTACCAAACAGGGCTCTCTGACCCTCTGTCTCAGACGTATCGCAAACACGGAAATGAGAGTGATCGATTGATCCACGGTCGGACCACAGTACACACGTCCTAGGGATGGTCACACCTTGATCACTCGGCGTGTCACTGTCACATTTTCCGAGCGAAACTGGGTCCAGTGGGTCAGAATCACCGCCTTGTCACCAGCACGCGACGCATTCGTCTTCAAGACGTCGCTCGCTTCCCGTATCTGATTTCCAAGTAGAGGCAGATCGCGGCCTTGACTCGTGATCTCGATAGTATCGAGGAGGGGAAAATCGGTCAACGATTTCATGTCCCACTGGCGCTGTGTAAAAGCTCGTCAGAAGGTAAGCAGTGAAAGGTAGAGATAGAGCTCACCTCTTCTTTGTGAGGCACCTCGATGTACCTTAGGTCGGGCAGCAGCGGGACCAATGCTGTTGATAAAAGCAATCACGCTCGCGTTATAAAAAATGATGGTGTTGATTACGGAACATACGGGCGAGAGGTGCCGAAACGCCTTTTAGTATGCGCACGCGACGACAGTTGCCCTTGACGAGGGAGTCGATGATCTCATTTCCAGTTCCATTTATGCAGACCACTTCCTCGACGTTGGGGAGAGACAGAAGGATGGAGTGCGCGGTGGAAGGCAGAGAGACCTTCCGCACCGAGGGAAATTGTTGGCCTTGGAACCCTTTTTCAATGTCAACGTGGAAATACACCAAGTGTAGGTGGATGACTGCCGGATGGGGGTGTGAGCTCCCAACTTTTGTGCATCGCGGAAGAACAGAGGGGGACCGCACCTTGGATAGAAGTGAGGTTGGGCAATTGAGCGAGGCAGGCTGCGAACGCAGGAACTACCTCGTCGAAGTATATGTTCGTTAGAATGACAGTTACAGTCCTAGACGAACGATCAGTCGCTGCGTTCCCCCGGCCCCGCCGTTGATGTGAATATAAACGTAGTACGCACTGAATAAAGGGGTGCAGGTGCGGGCAGTCATTTAAGACGTGCGTGGCAGCCTCGGTCACTTTAGTGACCGCCTTGAATACCGCAGAATAAAATGACCAAATGTCTTCATGCTCGTCACTGTACTTGGAGACAGGGGCAGTGCAAAGCTCAAGTCGGCGCCATGCCATGGGAAGAAGGCGAAACCGTAACAGCCTAGAGGTTTGAGATAGCGCACGGAGCACAGGCGTGCGGACGAGCGAGGTGGAGGGAATCATCGGGGTGTATTCGAAACAAGTGAACAAGATGTGGCTTTCAGTGAGAGTGGGCAAGTGAGAGAAAATTTTGTACAGTATGTCGTCCGGAATGCCTTCCAAGCTAGCAAGAGTGGGTTGACGCTGGACGGCAGGCGCCATGGCCGATATATTCGAGTTTGGGGTGGTGTAGCAGGGGGCTTCGGAATCACTTTATGTGAACCCCTTTCTCCCTGTCACGTGTCACGTGTCACCATATTTCTAGCCAGCGAGCGCCTCACCTCTGTCCTCAGGCCTCAGCGCCGTACATGTTGTATGCTTTCGCACGTCAACTGGTGTTAAGCGAGCGTGGTGCCTTGTAAAATATTAGACCATGCGTCTACACGCTGCAGCTCCTGTCTGATCGTGAGTGGTCATTAGTGTTGTCACTGTGTTTGAACATGACGAGGAATCGCTACAGATGAACAGAGGCCTTCCTTTGTCGGCACCCCTTGTATACATTGCGGGGTAAGATGAGTCAGTGCATCGGATTCTGCAGTCTCTGTTTGCCATTCCATGATTTCATTTTCTGATTGAACGGCGACCACTCTTTGTCAAGTCAGTCCCCCGTTCATACCCAGATCCCCACGAATGAACAAGCTTCCCTGTACCGCCCAGACCCGCCCTATATTTCTCGTTGTCATCGAAAACACAGCGCGTAGATCAAAGGTATGATCACACCTTGATGACCTGGCGCGTCACGTCGGTCAAAGATAACTCGGGTCCGAAATCCTTTACCTTCGAGCAGGGGCAGATTGCACTCGTTGATACCATGCTAATGATGTCGATACGATGCCAAGGAGGGGAAATCCGGCCAACAGTTTCATGCCACGCTGTGCAAAAGCTCGTCGGTATCATTATATGCACCAAAACAAACATCAAAGAGTGCGAGAGAGAGAGAGAGAGAGAGAAGCGGCCTCACCTCCCAGTTTATATGCGACATGCCGATGTGCCTGAGTTCGGGAAACAGCTGGACAAATGCTATGCTATGGATGAAACCGATCGAACTCGCGTGGTCTTACATGAGGGAGACGTTGAAATGTACGGTCGAGAGGCGCATCAGTTTTCAGCGTGCGCACACGACTACAGTAATAACCCTTGACGAGGGAGTTTATTATCTGCCTTCCAGTTCCTTCTCAGCGCTGTGGAGAGACTGAAGGATGGGGTGCACAAAGAAAGGCAGCGAGACGCTCTACACAGAGGGAAAGCGTTGGCCTTGGAACCCTTTCTCAATAGCAGCGGGCATATCTATCGGGTCTGCGTGGATGGCTGCCGGATGGGGGCGTGGGCTGCCAAAGTTTTTGCATTGGGGCGACCGTACCTTGGCAATAACAGTGAGGTTGGGCAGTTTGGCAAGACAGGCCGCGAACCGCGGGAACGATCTGGTCGGATCTGAAGCTCGTCAGTCAAAACGACGGTCACAGACTCGCAGTCTTAGACGACACGACTATCAGTCGCTGCGTTCCACGCCCTCAATGCGAATATACACGTAGTACGCACTGGATCAAGGGGTGCAGGTGCGGGCACGTGTCCAAGACGCGTACGGCAGCTTCGAACGCGTTGTTGACCGCATTGTTCATCGTGTCAAAGCACGTGGCCTTGTGCAGGCCACGCCATTGAGAGACAGCCCGACCGCAACAGCCCGGACGTCTGCGACACCGCGCAAAGGACGGGCGTGCGGACGTGCTTGTGAATTCTGCGCAAGGGAACAACGTCGTTTTCGGTGTGGGAACTTGGTGGCTGTGTGTGCGTCCTTTACCCCGCGCACACACCTTGGTTATCGATCGACTTCAGTCACCAACGGCCGCAATGCACTGCTTCAATCGGCCCGGTTTCGTCCTTGATTCGTGACGAATAAGGGCGCGCGTATGTACTACGTACGTAGTCCATAGCCCAAGCGAAGGTTTGTAGTAGAACCAAACGGTTACTGTAAGTACTCCAGTGGGACGGACGCATGAGTCATGAGTATATTGTCGCGAATACCAGACTACAGTTTACGAAGAGTAAAGCACAGTGAGTACCGGCATCAAGCCTGTCGCTGTGTTAGACCACAGAACAGAAGCTAATAGTTATCATCTAGTCCTCGCTCTGGAGTAGCGACCCAGCTTGTCACCGCTCGCCTACAAATGGAGCTTCGAATATGATCATAAATGCACTCCATGCTACATCCTTCACTGATGACTGTTTGACAATCATAGTCGGTCCGAATATGGGTATCCCCTGCGATGCGGTAAATGATCATTCGTGTGCACGTACACTGGCACGATCAAGCTCGGAGCCCGGTAGTCGCCCTAAAAGACATGATTCGTGACATAGATGAGAACGTTTCCGCTCCTGTTAGGGATGTTTGAGTCCGGGACAGGTCACAGGACCCTGGTATGACTGGTAGCTACCCATTGCAAGACAATGTGATGCGCCCATCTGCGCCCGAACACAGACGTCCAGCCAACTTTCTTTCTGGCATCGATCCCAGTATGACGTACCCCGCAGTGCCTTCGTCTCTCACAAACCCTGAAGGCCTGACTTGTTGTGAACATCGCAACATCTGCCCATGAAATCTCAACCCGGATCACGATCCGACGACGCCGACTTGCCCACCATACATCATTCCTCGATGCTTCCGAATCACGAAAATGTCGTGATCACGACTTCATGACGGCTGAAAGTTGAAGAAAAAAACGTGATTGTTCCTTCTCCCGATCCGCGGTCCTCAGGCTCGCCAGCCCGAACAACATCTTCGTAGGCAGGCAGGCAGTGCCGTCCGTTCTAAGCCCCCATCAGTTCCCATGCCCCATGCCCCATGCCCCCACACGCTTGGCACGTTCGCGAACGAGCCAGGATCTTGACCGTCCTAGCACTCAACTCGCCGATGAATAAAGAAGTGAAACACACGACATGGATAATTAGCAACGTTGCGCTTCGTTCGCGATACGATTGGTACACAAAAAGAAGAAAAGAAAATGATTCTGTTTCCCATATTCCACATGCCCTATATTTTCTTCGCTCATGTTCTGTTTTCTCTTTTTCTTCTTCTTCCTCGGTTAGTAAGTAAAGAAAAAATGCAGCAATGATAAAAATTCTCTTTGAAAAAAACAAAGAAAGAAAATGGTGTGTTGATGTTGATGTTGATGAAGCAGGAGAACTTGAAGAGTAAAGATGTGCAGAGAAGAAAAGAAACACGACCCAACGCCAGGGAGCATGACAATACAAGCTACAGGCATACAAATCGAAACAACAGAGGAGGAGAGAGAAAAAGAAAAAAAGAAAAAGCATAGCGTTCAAAAACGCATACAACCGGGGTCAGCATACACGTCACGTTGGAACTACTTCCGTAAGTCTAGTAGGTAATGATTAGAAAGAAAGAAAGACGGATTGAATAGTGTAGAGAAAACGGGTATCGAAATTCAGTCTAGTTCTATTGCGAGCAAACGAGAAACACACACCTCACAGCATACAGCACGCGCCATGGTTACAATAAAAGCACCTATTCAGACACAGTGGCGGCCAACGCGGATCGGACATATTCACGAGCGCCATTGGCAGCCGTCTTCCGCTTCGCCAGCGGCCGCGATGTCTCGTTCCTCCGAAACACCATCTGCGCCACCAACTGCGACATGTTGCCAATCACGCCTCGCCGACGCACTGGATCCCGATCTCGATCCCGTTCGCGGTCTCGATCACTCTCTGGCGGTGGTGGACTATGCTGCTCCTGCACCGGACACATCGTAATCCCGTCCCCAAGCTTGAGCCGCATCAACGCCCCGACCTCTTTACACCGCTCCCTCTCGCGTTTGCGTATTTTACGAGCCTCGGCCCGCGTGAACAGGTCCACGTCCTCCGTGAGCGACTCCAAACGCCTCGCGGCGCGCTCAGCGGCGATGGACCTCTTCCGCAGGTCGAACAGTTTCGACAACTCCGGGTCCGTGATGTCCTCGGACGAAAGGCACAGATCGAAATCTTCTGGGGACGGAGAACGCGGCAACGGTACGTCCCTCGGATCGTCGATAAACAAAAGTGGTTGGTTAGGCGTGGCGAAGAAAGGAAGGGAACGCGAGGGCAAGGGCGCGATCCTCGGTATCAGGTCGTCGTCCGTGTCCGCGCCCGGCAGCGATAGCAATGGCTGACTAGGCAACGCAGGCGCTAGATCGCTCGTGGAGTCGCCGCTCGTCTCTATATCGGAATCGGGGAGACTTGAAAAGGATCTTCGACTGGGAGAGGAAGGAGCGATCTTGGGGAGCCCATCGTCCTCAAGATCCGGGAGATCCAACCTTGATATTAGGGGTGAGCTGGGCAGGGAAAGTTGGTCGTAATCGGTCCACGATGCCAACGGGGAACTGGAGGTAGAGGAAGAAGATGGCGGTTCAGGGTCCAATTCAGAGGGCCAAGATATGCTGATCGGAGCCAGTAAAGAATGGGGCGCATCAACCTCGACCTCGAGCAACGACGAGGGCTCATGGGGTGATCGAGGTGAAGGGTGACAGTATTCCAGTGTAGGTGGTGCGGACGAGTCCCAGACAGAAAAGAGCGTGTTTGACTCCGGGAAATCGTGTATCGAGAGCGCCTGCGGGGACGGGGGATCCCAGCTCTGGTAAAGTGGGGAGAGAGGAAGCTGGGCAAAATGTGGCGATGGGTGCTTTGATGGACTAGGATAAGACTCGTCATGGTCGCATTCCTCCTCGATCTCCTCGACTTGATGATCATAGTAAAATGGCATGTCGAGGTCAGCATCGGGCAAACTGAGGGTCGGAAGTGGCACCGTTGGTGGCGGGGTGAGCGGCTTTTGCGAAGCCAAGTCCTGCCGACGCATGACGGGCGGGGAGTCGAGAATGCCGACAAGATGGGTAGAATACAACGATGCGAATTCGCCGGCTTCTGCTTCTGCTTCTGACAGAGGAATGGTGGATTTTAAGGGAGAAGAACTCGACGGCGAACAGGGGTATACTTTAAGAGAATCGGTGCACAACAAGTGGGAGGGTCCACGCTGGAGGGCGTTGTAGCGGGTAAACCTGAGGTGGGGATAATCCGGTTGTGGACACGATACGATAAAGGTCGGATCGAATGGATCGCTGGACGTGAGCCACAAGGGAGAGGGTGGGGACCGACTCAAGGAAGGCCGCGAGAGCGTAAACCAGGCGCCGTTGCGAGCAGCGACGTGCGAGGAGGACGAGAGGGTATCTGCGGAAAAAAACTCCATGGTATACGTTGGTTGCACCGATATTCAAGACCTGGAAAAAAGGCGAGAAAAAAAAGAGGTCAAAGAGATATTTCGATATGAAAGTAGGAGGAGCGACGTACACTAATTGCACATCAACAGCGAGTACACATCACACTGAAAAGAAAGAAAAAGAGAGAGGGGCGGTGGAGGGGCGGACTGGACGTTGTGTACGGCGGCCTCGTGTTGTTCGGTGGCTGAGAAAACGTGTCCCGT
Source organism: Leccinum incarnatum (assembly GCA_038091095.1). Taxonomy (NCBI): domain Eukaryota; kingdom Fungi; phylum Basidiomycota; class Agaricomycetes; order Boletales; family Boletaceae; genus Leccinum; species Leccinum incarnatum. The sequence goes on from JBBPNG010000450.1 coordinate 22,427, forward strand.
CGTATTCCCATTACAACATGACACCAAAGTCAACTACAAACGTACTTCAACGCTCTCGCACTTGAGCGCTTGTACATCATGGAGCTATTCTTGTTGTTGCTTTATTTTCTGCACCTTCGCCATCAGCGTCTCTTCCCCCTCCGTCGCATACGGCTCAAGGTCGTGTACCGTCACCCCCCTCTGGT
>JBBPNG010000451.1:0-22601 GCA_038091095.1 Leccinum incarnatum
CTGTCCCCTGCGACTGTTGGTTTTGAAACCATTTCCAAGAAAGTCATCGATGCTGTCTATTCTGATGCCGTAGCTCCCGATTCACTGCGCTACTTCAACTCGCGTGAGCCGGAGTCTCTGCAACCTTTAGCTGCGACAGTGGTTCCCATTCTCAACAAAAGGAAAGACGTACTCGCAAAATACCTGACGGACTGTGAGCATGAGGTTATCAAGATGTCCCAGAAGACAAGGTCATTCTGGAACGAAAAGAAGCACGAGATTGAGATACTGCTTCGAAACTTTGATGTTAGCAGCGGCGAGCATGCCGAAGAATACTTCACTACTGCAAAGCAAACATGGGAATGCCCGGTTCCGGAAGTGTTATCCAGCGTGAACAAAGAAATCATCGGTCCTTATGTCCTAGGTGAGACTCCTATTTTCCTCTTGTTGTTTCCAATATACCGAGTTGTGATTTGTATCGCAGGGGACCAAATTTCGATCGCAGACATTCATCTTTGTGTTTGGCTGGTGCATGTTGTCGATCTTTCTGGTGGAAATTACACGGACCCGGGAGATGTTGCATTGATGAAAGTGGAGCAGCACACCGGGATAACTCTGCCTAGGGATTCTCGTTTACCCTCGTCGAGCACGCAGCAGAGCAGACTGGCAGTATTCTGGGATGCCATGAGGAGGAGGCCAAGCTGGAACGACATCTTTGTGTAGTGGATCGCAATATACTGTAACTGAACGGCCTATAAGTCTCGCTGGCAATCCAAGCGGGGTTTGCAGAATCCAAGAGTTATGATTGGACAACCGTTTAGGTAATTGTACTTTGAAGTTCTACCCAGAGCCAAGTTCCCACGTCCAGGCTCCTCGCAGTGGCCGGCGACATGGCAGGACAGCGACTCTTTTTCTTTTTTTCAAGGCCACGGCAGTCTGTGGAACAATACGAATGTTTGTCTGGCGCAGACCCTCAGCAAGTGTATAGGGACGCCCCGAACACAAGTTCATACCAAGATACCATGCAAGAGGACCGTTCTTCTACCGAATCCGTTGCTTCGTTCACAACGCCTACTACACCATCTCGCGCACCGACGCCCCCCCTTTCGCGTACAACCCGTCGATGTGTCTCGTCTAGCTCGGATACAGATGGTGAGCCGGCTTCACCGTTGCTCGGAAACTCCGGGGCCTATGCTAGTATGCGGGATGGGAGCTATTGGTGGTGGAGACTTTATCCAAGTTCGCGCAGGAGACGAAAACGAGAAGGAAAGTTGTGGAGAACGTTCAAGAAGGGTGTAAGACGGATCGTCCGACATCCGTGGTTCCCTCAACAGCCGATAACTATAGTTAAGTCTTTCCATCTCCCTTCGACGATACAAGGGGGCTCAAACTAGGTCCAGATTTTTGCTCTGCTCCTTTTCACAGTCTTTGCTATCTCACTCACATTGCTACTCATGTACATTCTGAACCCTGACAAGGAACCGTTACCCTGGCAAGCATACTGTGCCATCCCACAATCATCATCTCGTCCTCCAAGATATCGCACACCTCTTCTCTATCCGTATTTGAACCCTCTTCCGGAAACCTCTCTACCAACATTTCCCCCGCACGACTTGGATTCTATTCCACCAGCAGGAATTCTCCTAGGTGTTTTCTCCATGGACTCTGCACTGGAACGTAGGATGCTGATAAGAACTACATGGGCTTCGCATCCACGTAGTCGTAGTGGCGCAGGCGAAGGGGACGATGGGTTGGGAACATCACGAACCATAGTGCGATTTGTTATGGGTCAGCCCCGGAAAGGTTGGGAAAGGCGCATACAAACTGAAATAGAAAGTGAGTCATGTCTGGATATGCATACCCCTTGACACTAATTTTTGGCATACCCACCCAGTGTATAATGACATCATCGTCTTGCCTTGTCCGGAGAACATGAATGCTGGGAAGTCACACTCGTACTTCAGCTGGGCCGCTGAAAATGCATGGGTGCCTCCTGTCTATGTCAACACCTCGATTCCAGTACCACACTTTACCTATTCAGTACAATCGTTGCCTGCACCCCGTCCTGCTCCTCACGATTCGCACTTTGCTTGGGAGGACTATGCCTCTGGTCAGCCTAGTCCTTGGGTGAGGCCAGACTTCGTTGCCAAAGTCGATGATGATGCCTTCGTAATACTGGCGGAATTGGAGTCCAGAATGAGGCTAGAGCTCCACGCCAAAGGGCATACCCCATATGGTTTCTCAGACAATGCCACCTCCGTCCCGACCGACCCTCCCAGCTCCCAGTTCCTTACTCCAGTAGATTCAAGCATGCACGTAACATCTGAACAAGTGGAAATTCTTCAAGACCCGCTTGTTTACTGGGGCTATCTCGTTAAGGATACCTTCATGGCCGGCGAGTTATATGGCTTGAGCTGGAGTCTCGTTACCTGGGTTTCACAGGATACAGCCGTCAAGGGTCTGACGAAAGGCGCAGAAGACAAGCAAACTGCAAAGTGGATGAATCTACACCCACAAGCTGCTCAAATTCGATGGACGGGTGAACGGTGCTGGATCTATGATCATCCCCGAGCTGGTACTGTGTGAGCACAACTTCACTTCACCACCTCACTGTCACCTCTGCTCACGTCCTTTCCTAGTTACTCTCATGGCTATCTATTTCCCTCTCATGTTACGCGAATCAGACAGTCTGTGCTATCCTACATGGAGAAGGAGTTCAAGAACAAATCAAGTGCTGATCAGGGTTCACTGGACTCTCCGCATAATCCACCGCCATCCTCATGGGCTCATTCAAGCGTGACGACATTTGGAGTTCGCTACCAACAACCAATCCATGATATGACTTTGGACGAAAGTGTGGAGGCACTGGTCGAAGGGAGTGACATGTCCAAATTGCGCGAAGGTTGTGTTCCAGTAATCAGTCGCGCTACCTGGCTAATCGTTTGTCTGGTCAGGAATGGCGTTTGAAACAGACTATACATGGAAGCATAGGGAAGGTCAGGTGAAGCGTTACGAGACCAAACGTGTCGGCGGAACGGTTACCGTGCATTTCATCAAGAAACACGCATGGTTTTTGGAGACTGCGCTCGCATTCCTCGAGACCGACGACTATTCAGAATCTGAGCTAGAACGCATCTCTAGCGACGTAGACAAGGAGAACCTTAACCTCGGTTTTTCGGCCGTCTGGACAGACACCAATGCATTAAAGCACGTCAATACTAGCTCGCCATAATAACTGACCGAGGGTGTTACTACATTACGCCGACATCACTGGCGGACTGATTAGCCCGGCTCAAATCAGTTTCGTCGTCTACTAGGTGCATATCCGCTTGTTTATTTGTTAATACATCATTTCAAACCATACCACATCCCACTATGTATTGAATTCGGGAAATAAATTTTGCACAGGGACTAATAACTTTTTCTTTTGGAATCCCGTTTGTAATGTGAAAGCGAATCTGATTAGTACAAAGTGCTTTGCGCGGAGTACTGAGGTCGAGCCCTATCAATAACCATCCAGCACGTGGCCCGGGCCGTCATCCGAGTCGGGCGTCACAAGTGGGTCAGAGTCCTGCAGCCGGCCAAGCACAGCTCTTCTGATATTTCCTTCCCACTGTCTGAACCAGACCCCTTCCCTTAAACCGACGGCTTGAGTCTGTAAACCCGAAACATCACCAGATCCTGACGTCTGTCCGCAAATCATGTCGGCAGGCCGCGCGTCTGTAAACGTGCTTTCGGGATTTTTGCCAATGCTAGTGTGTTCTTTGGGGGTTGCGACTCGCTCCACACGCTTGAGAGCGTATGCACCTCCGCATACTTTCCAAACCCCACCGCCTCGATGGTGAAAGCGTCGGAATAGCCACAGGAAGGGATATATGAACGTAATTATCAGCAGGAACTTGATCCATCCGTTTGAGAGTGCACGCGATAGACGATTATCTGATCGGATGGAGATCTTTGAGCCCGAGGTCTCAAACGAAACTTTGATATCCCCTCTGTAGTAAGTGGAGGCTATGACGGATCGGGTAGCGGATATCAGAGCATCGAAATCCCAGCCGTAAACAACCTTTAGAGAGAGGATCAACCAATGGACTAGGTTGAGATGAAGTCACAGGACAAACTTTACAGTACTCGAATTCTTTCAAGAATTTTCTGCTGAAGCAATAGTCGTCTGCCCACTGGCGAAGCGTCCAGGATGATTTCAAGACATTATTGTTGTGCATAACACGTGGCTGGTCTTCTCTCCATGCATAGTCACTGCTGATCCACGGAGGGAAGCCTTTACCGTCACGCTGATTGTCCCATGCTTTGACAGCCTTGATCTCTGTGCTCTTGGCCTTGCGTTTCTCTTGGCCAATGCCAACTTCGTGGAACATACGGCCGCGATAGGCAGGGGCGGAGTCTGCTACGGACCAATGTGTAGGACTGCCAAGGATATGCTGGCCGGCGTCTATTTTAAAGTCAAAGTCTACGACTTTTTCCGTGTAGTATTCAGTGCGCCATTCTGAGCGATCTCCGCGGTCTGAGCGGACCAAGTGAGTGCGGGTTTCGTCATGCGAGCCGTAACAATGTAGAAAGAATTGGGGCGGGGAGGCTGCCCGAGAAAGTAAGAAGCGATAGAGCGCTTCACCTTTTGTGATGTTAGGACATGGCGGAAGAACTGAACAGTTGACGAACCGTCTTCATTCAAGTGGGGGTCGTGAGAGACGACATGTCCAGCTCCCGAGACGAAGCAGTCGGCGTCGTACGGGGTAAATTCTGGGGGATCTTCGCCGCCAGGGGCAGCGTAAGTCTCGTACTGGGAGAAATCGAGGACAACCGGGTCTCCTGCGCTCTGCTCGAATGGGGGTGGAATGTCCTCAGCAGTGTGGGACGCGTTTCCTGTGATGAGCGAGTGTTCCGGTTGTTTCGGACCTTCTGCGTCGAGCGACACCATGATCGTGAACTTTCAAAATGCCAAGTGCGCGCCGCACGTTCACACCCTTTCCGCAGCGCTGCAGAGTCACGTTAGCCCGATTGGCTCTTCTAGAGCGGCGAGGTGGAGGCATGGGAGCTGTTATTGCCTCGCAACTGCAGGCAAGTCCGAACGACGGACGGCGACTCCTCGGGCAACAGCGATCGATTAAGGGCAATGCTCGAGTTGCAACGTGAACCCCCTCGCTCCCTTCACGTCAATTTGCGCCCACTGGCCAGCCGTCGGAATGATTGTCTAGCCTCGTTCACTCCACGAAACAACCGGGTGAGTCTTCTTTCTTGTCTCTTCCTCCTGCTTGGGCCTACCCTACCAGTCTTACTAACTCAAGTGGGCCGACGCCTCCCGTGCTTTGTGTTCTAGGACCACCCCCTTCTACGTTCACGTCTTCCGACCCCTGACGGTCTATTGTGAGATTTCACTTCGCCTTTCCTACTCAGGTTATTGTGGTAAAGCTCGGATCTCACGTCCCTCTTATTGCAACGCGTCGCCCTCTACCGCGATTCATGTCCTCAACACCGGCCGTTGTCACTCCCATTTCTGTCTCATCCTCTCTGTCTCCAAACGCACCATTTCCTCCTCCGAGTCGCATCCCTTCATCTCCGGATCCTGTCTCCATACTTACCTCGGTAACCACGTCGTCAACTCCATTTACCATTACTCCTGTAACGAAGCTGGCGTTGTTGGAACAATCATCCTCGTGCGTTCACAATTCAGTTTCCGAGATTCCTTTGTACGAACCACTTGCAGTGGTGAAACCACTACGACTTCTTCAACTGTAGTATCCGTGCCATCGTCTACCGTCCCTTCCTTTTCAGCAAACGTTTCTTCAATGTCCTCTTCCGCACGGTCTTCCACTACATCGAGCAGTGTCAGTCGGTCAACAACATCATCCTCCGAAACCATTGTTCCAACGACCTCCTCGACGAGTTCTCCGACTACCTCCCAATCGTCAACGTCCACGTCCACATCCACGTCCTTCAATTCCACCACCTCTCTTCTCGAAAAGACCACTCCCTTGGCTCTCTCGTCATTTACGACTACCTCTTCCAATACCCCATTCTCTACGTCCTCTCCCTTGCCGCCTCCCGGTCCATCATCTCAAAATTTTCCACCGGGAACTGACACGCCACCGTACGAGTTTGCTTTAGATGCCTGGCCTCAAGGGGTAGCTCAACACTATTAATAGTACGACGGTGTTCGCAAGTACCACGATCTTCATTACAAGTACAAATAGCCAGGGACAGTTAATGACCAGCGCACCTCCCGTGGTCACCGAGGTGATCACAACGACGGGCAGTGGCGGAATAGTCACCACGGTAACTCAAGCTGTCGTCAATCCCACACTTGCTTCGAACAACAGTACTGGCGGCGCACAACCGTAAAGTTCCATGTCGTCTCTTTACAAGACAAGTGCTGAAACCACACCCGCAGATTTTTCTCCGACACAGGGGCTGTCGTCGGTGTCTTTGTCGTTGTTGGTCTCGCCTGTGCTTCCATAATGACGTGGATATTATTCGCTATACGCCGCCGCCAGCGTATGAGGCGGATCGAACAAGATACCGTGGCCGAAGCTGCTGTCACCGCTGCAGGCTTAAATCGAACGCCCTTGGATGACTATGATGAAGATGACAGCCTGACATCGCCAAACACACACCATCAATCTTCGCCGGGGATGGGCCAACGAAGTAGGGTTCTTGGTCCAGGTTTCCTGCCGACCTCCGCTCGACTCCCAGAGGTGATTGACGGCCCCGTCAGGGGCAGCGCCAATCCACACCCAAGGTATTCAGCGGAACGTCGTACGAGTACTCGTCCAGAGGGATACATGCCAGCTCGTACGAGGAGTCCTTTACCTCGGGCAGAGCAGGGCGTCGACGACCTTGGTTCGTCTCGTGATCATAGAAGCTCGTACGGCCATACTCCCACATACAGTGCGGGCAGTTTCGAACCTCTCCTGGCAAACTATGCACGAACTACGTCGGACCGGGATACATCTGCCCCTGGCGTGGAATCCCCACAGAATCGCTCTTCCCAACACATAGGCAGCACGTCGGCGCCCAATGATTCCTCCGAAAGCCCTGACAATAGATCGAGAAATAGCTTAAAAAGGCAGAACTCATCTGATAGCTCTGTCTTCCAAGACGAAGAGGACTACACCCGCTATGTGCTAATGGCAAGTGTTCGCCCCCAGGTCCTCCATCGTAGTACGCTGAACTTCACTTCCAGGTTCGGAACCTACCTGATGATCAAAGTCAACATTCGTTATAATGTATGCCCAATCTCTGGGCGTTTATCTATGTTCTTATACACTTTTCTGCCACCAAACCGCATCAATTTCACATAGGAAACTACACCTTGACATGCTACTTAGATACCGCGCAGAACGCGCTCCAACCTTCGTCACTACCGTTGTCAAATCGATTTCGCAACGGGCACATCATCTTCACGGACGCTTGTTGGACTTCCCATGGATTACGATTATAATCATTGCATTCCAGTGTATTACTTGTGCTCTCCTCATCACGTGTATGTATTCTTTCTGTTCTTATCGTTCCAGAATTATCACAGGGTTCCGTATCGGTCTCGCAGTCATATCATCTTCAGGGCGACCCGCCTCGCTCACACACGGTAGCTCACAGGGTGATATAAATCGTCGTTATCCAGGTTTGATCTAGGTCCCTTTCTTCCCCTTACTTAACATCCAGATGTCTTCCCGACCCGCAGTATCCAAAGTCACTCAGTACGGCAATGCAGCCTCATTCTGGGTGGAATATCCATCTGGACTTATCGATCTCACTCGATCCACACATCCGCGAGAGGGAGTGTCTGAGCCCCCCCAACTGCAATCATCTCAGGTCGATATACCTGTGAATGGCAATCGCGTGATCAGAATCGACAAAGCTGCCACTGCAGTCGTAATGATTGACATGCAAAAGTCAGTCCTCCACTTCTACCATCCCTCTTGCCCAGGCGTTGACTGCTTGAACTGGCCTCTAGCTTCTTTTTGCATCCTGATCTCAGGGACCACACCTCGGGACTGAACTGCGTTGCTCCTCTGCAAGCTATGCTCCCTGCTCTGAGACAGCAAGGCGTGAAAATCCTTTGGGTGTGAGGAACCTTTGCGTCAACTCAAAGCTACATTCCTGACGCATATATCCTAGCAACTGGGGTCTCACAGAGCACGAGCTCGAGACCATCCCACCGTCTTTGGCCCGTGGTTTCACCAAAAGGGGACGTGACGGCTTTGGTTCCGAATTACCGAATAACTTTGGTAGATTGCTGATGAGAGGCGAATACAACTCTGAGCTCTATGGACCCCTCCAGGAGGAGTACCTACGAGGGAAGGAATCAGGAACCGATGTCTGGATTCATAAGAACAGGTTAGCATTGTTTGGGTGCACGCCAGTCAATCAGTCACTGAATCTATTGGTCAGGATGAGCGGGTTGTGGGGCTATCAGAGCGCATTGGACCTATATCTTCAAGAGAATGGCATCACGACTCTCTTGTTCGGTGGTGTCAACGCCGATCAGGTATCTGGCTTCGTGCTCGTTCTACGAAATAGGATTAACTATAGTCTTTTGCAGTGCGTCGGAGGTACCCTCGTCGATGCATACTTCCGTGGTTATGATTGCGTCTTGGTTGGTGACACCACAGCGACCACCTCGCCTACCGGGGGATTGGAGAACATCTTTTACAATGCTGAAAACGTGAGCATAATTTGTCGCAGCCAAGTGACCCTCCAGCTCATATGAACTTTGATTAATAGTCCTGGGGATTCCTGACTGATACTACAAGGATCATCAAGGCTACAACAGTGTGATATGTCCGTGTATCATTACAAAGGGATGTGATGTGATAGGGCGATCGAACTACTTGCGTTTGCGTACTGTGTATATTAGCTATATGGAATATGGATGAATCTCAACAATCAAACCACGCACATCGACCGAAGTTCTCCTTATTTATGGGGAGCGCAGAAACGACAGATGATCAAGCGCGACAACGGGTTTGACATTGCGCGGTTGAGAACTTATCTGAGAGCGATCATAGACGGAGGATGGAGGTATCTGCAAATGCAAGCCATCAGAGAGTCTCAATGAATCTCATTTCGCATTTCTCACTGGAATGAGTGAGGCTTCGGGACCTCTTGGCGCATACTGAGAGGAGTTGGGAAGCACAGTAGTGCTGAAAGAGACCGGCATCGTTTGACTGGTTTGACTGGAAGGTATTGTAGCAGTCGCAGTCAGACCGCGGGATGGTGGTGGGGGAGGCCGTCGACGCGGCGGACGTGGTGGTGGACTGGTGGGCGAGGCAAGCAATGGTACAGCAAGCACCATAGATTCGATCATATCGTCCTGAATTTCCATCGGAAGTAGAGTGGGCGGGTATATTGAAGGAGAGGATGGAGCTAACGATGGGACTGGCGAGTCGATATGCAAGTTTGATGAGATGGTCAATTCTGCCGATCCCCCCGACGTGCGATTTTTTGCAAAATGATCGCCAAACGAGCCATCGTATCGCGTTCCTGTCACCTTGAATGTACTATCAGTCGCAGGAGTGGTCATACTGGCCGTTAAGATCGGCTCTAGAATAATTCATGAATAAGTACCACTCCTGTAAGATTGCGTAGCGGAGACAGTACCATCGTTGATCATGCTCATCCTAGACTGGCTCCCACGGAACCCTGCACGGACGGCCCGATCATCATTATTCAAAGGCAAAGAGATAGTCCGGAGCATCCTATCGCGTGTTTTCCGTCGGAGTTGGCGCCTCCACGCGATACACAGGAAAGCGGATATTGCTGCAGAGAAGATAGCAACCGCTACAAATGTCCCAGCAACGGCGCCGTGATTGTCGAAAAAGCTGCTAAACGCCGGGATGAGCACAGGTCAGCAACTAAAACAGCCGTACTGACGACTGGCCAGTAGAAGTAGTATCTATTTGTGTGCCTGTCGCCACGATGCCACCCGGTTGGGTCGAGGACCCTAGTGATGATGAATAAGTCAACGATAGCGATCCTGAGGCATTTGCGATTGCACTCGTCATGGTGGAGACCGAGGTCGAAGACATGGTTTGGGCTTGATCGTTAGTCATGCTCGCCTGTGTCGAAAGTGCAGAAGTCAGAGAAGTGATGGACGTGTCGCTGCTGAACGCCGTCGAGGAGGTTGACATCGATGTTGACGAAGGAAGAAGGGAACTCGATCCTTCGATACCTGACGAACTTTACATAGTACCGCCCCAGTATTAAGTCGTGACGGGAGTCTTCAATGGAGTGAAGCGCATGAAGCTCAATAAAGACTTACGATGGCATTGAGGTGCTAGATGGTTCGATGCTCGTGACGGGCGTAGTGGACGATGGGGTTATCGTGGCTGAAGACGAGACACTGGAAGACGCAGTGGTATAAGGTATAGAAGATGAGGTCGCCATCGCTGTCGTGGAAAGTGATGAAGGAACACTGGAAGACACTGATTGGTGTTAGACAAGGTGACTCGAATGTGTGAGGGAAAAACCAGTAGACAGAACGGCAGACTCACTACTGGGTTCCCAACTCAACCGGTTAGGGCTAGCTAGTAGATGCACGGCACACGGGGCCCCAGGCGGAAAGACCATCCATTGTCAAAGTTCCTTTTTATCTCCACCGGACTATTTCATTTTCCACAGAGGAGATGAAGGGTATGCGGTCAGAAATATCAATATCGAGATGACGATGCGTAGGTATCTGAATTTCCCTCACCCGCTGCTGCTTAGAGTGAGGCAGCTATCGTCGACATTCACGCGGTAGCACGAGGATGTGGACAAGGAGCCGCGCGGGCGGCACCCGCTGACAGTACATAAAGGCCATCCAAGCCATCTGACGCAAGATTAGTCGAGGCTCACAAGGAACTCGCACACTTACGGGGTTAACCAGCGCTGGCGATAATAAGGATCAGATGAATACTCCACGTGCCACAAACTGACTCGGCCCGTGTGTTCCCATGGATAAGTGGAATGATAAAAACCTGTGATTAGACTACACGAGTCTATATTGGGCGACTACTAGTAGATAAGTGAACATTATGAATGCATATAAAACAGTGCGTGTCGAGAGGAAGCCAAAAAAAGGTCGGTGGAAGCGGTATATGCAGTAGAAGGGTATGGGAGAAACGAAAGAACAGAAACACTGGTTTATGCAACACACCTCAGCACGGCCGAGGCATCTGGCGACGAGTCCACAAGCAAGACAGCCCTTTCGCCACTAACAACATTTGCCCGATGGCAGCCAATTCCGCAGTCGAATTTTATCTGATCGCCTTCTTCGGGTTCCGCTCAGACTGCCGAAACTGAGGTGGCTTGAGCTCGTCACTCTCCGAAGTGCCCGGTCTCCATAACTGACACCACTGCCCGCCTTTTCCGGATCAAGAACACCTGATTCTATGGACAAGAGTATAGACCTTGCGGCGAGCAGGAAGGGTGCCTCCACATTGTCTCCGGTCAAAGAGGATGATTCAAGGAAGTGAACACCTGTACAACCGGGTCAGTGATTTCAAAGCTGGAACTCAAATCGTTACCATTCTCAGCTGCCCATCTGCTCGCCTCTGACCATTCCACCTGCCGATCTTCGTCTCGGTCTGATTTGTTTCCAACCAAGACTGCAACAAGATGTGGACTGGCCAACGTCCTCGCATCGGCGAGCCACTTGGATAAGTTGAGGAATGTTTCACGCCTACAACAAAACATCGATTTAGATGTGCGACGAATCAGCTAACAACTGACTTGGTGATGTCGTATACGAGGATCACACCGGCGGCACCACGGTAGTAGCTACGCGTGACAGACCTAGTTCCATTGTCAACCAATCATAGAGAGGTACCAGCAGCGCAACCCCACGCACCGGAAACGCTCCTGTCCAGCTGTATCCCATAGCTAAACAATTCAGTTCGATGCTCATGAGTTTCGAGAGTCAGGCCGGAACGCCAACCTGAAGTTTGATTCTCTTCTCGCCCAGCTTGACCGTTCGACTGGAAAACTCTACACCAATGGTGTGTTGCGAATGATCTTTGACTGTATGAAGATTCAGATGCAGTTGGCAGAGTATGATGCTACAGTGCGTACAGGCATTGTGCGTAAAATGATGGAGAAGACAGGATTTACCCGTCCCAGCTTCACCTAGAACGAGCCGCGCAGGGTGTTGAGTTAGGAGTCTTGGTTGGGAGTATCAACTAACCGATAATAATGTATTTCATTAGAAAATCTGGACACTGGTAAGCGACGCCGCGTGGAGGGGAAATGTTGACAAACCGTAAGTCTCTAGAAGTTCTGTAGCATCGACATCGTATTCGTCTAAAGCCATGGCACAAATGCAGCCGGTTGGTTTGGCGAGTCGTTGCTGGTAGGGGAAGAGGAGCTATACATTCCCACGATGTCACAGCCACGGTACAAATTGTATTCGTACTACTACTAACTACTACCATCCCTTCCAAGGAATCCAAATATCGATCACTCTGTCTGCGCTGCTGTCCACATCTGAATCCACGACATAGTACCAAGGGAACCCAGCTGCAATCAAACAAGCATGCTGTCCAACAATCTGGACTATGTCTCCGATCCTCAGCGTCGCGTCAGTTCGTCCCGCGGACGGGTCTGCTGGCATCTGCTCCAGTGTTCCGTGTTCTTGGGAGATCCTACCAAGTCTCCATGACTTGCCGACAACTTCACCGAATCCAGGTATCCTTCCAGTATCCTTGCTCATCGCAATTGCCCCTGCGTCGCACATCGCCTCGTCCAAGCCGTCTTTACCCCTTCCCGGGTAATATGATATCACTGTCGCGAGTACGCGCTGAGATATCCTCGGGCGGTCTATGAGAGTTGTATGAAGCTGCTGGAGGTCCAGCATAGGGTAGTTTCCTGGAGTTGAGTGCATGTTTTCAGTGCTGACCACTTCCACTCTTAGAATTGACCTACCCGCATGCAACTCAAGATCACCATGCAGCTGCGAGGTTATCCGGGCTCTCGCAGAAGCGCTGTGCGCTGCAGGCGTTGAGCCCACGGACAGTACGAACGGCTTGTTGTGAGAAACACTTGGAGATAGGTCCGCCAGAACTTCCATGGCCATGACTGCAACATCATTGACGAGACGCACTTCTCCTGTCAAATACGATTCTGCCTCCTCAAGAGAGGTTGATCCGTAAGAGTCTCCTGCGTGACTATAAAATCCGTAGACGGAAATCACAGGAGACTCAAACACCGTCTTGATGAATGGTTTAAATGATTCAGGCTTGGGCGATGTACCTGCGCGTCTTTAGAGGTTAAGTTGAACCGTCCCGCACAGTAAAAGAGAAGCATACTTTTGACCTCCGTCGATCTTGATGAACGCAGACCATCGCCTTGGTCTTGCCTGCTGTTTTTCGTATTCCTCCAGAAACTTGATTTGTTCCAGGTTATCCACGAAAATACGGACTGTTCCTCCATACTTGACCATCTCCTCGTTGAGTGCGGATAAGTCATCGAGCTTGTTCAAGCCCACTGGGAGCCCATAGAGCAGCTAGCCTTGACGCGTCACGAAAGTAACGATGCAGGGGTACCAAGACAACTCACGTCCTTGATAGTCCCGTCGGAAACCAATCCGCCTCTCACAACCTCCCATGCTTCCATCATCGTCGAGACAATCACAGCGCTCGTTCTGCCAGCATCGGAAACAAGTTGCAATCTCGTCCCCTCGACAGTCTACTTCAAAATGAGAACGACCAGTTGCATCCCGGGAGAGACATGGATAATATTACCTTGTGCGTCTTGAGGTGAGCCCTGAAACTCGCCCCCCAAGCTTTTGCATTATCGTGCATCTTTGCACAGTTGTCTCCGAAAGCAGCACGATCGACGACCAACGCTGGAGTACGCAGTTCGTTCAGAGACTTTCCAAGAAATTCCTTCACCAGAGCATCTTTGTTAGGCGTCACGAGTCGCCATGGGGTATGTGTCTGCTTGATGTTTTCCATAGCTTCTGGAGGGGAGCTGACCTAGTGTTCGGGTCCACATACCCGCTATTTATGACTTGCTACTTACCCACACGGACCGGACCGGAATTGTTTATTTCGATCTGTGGGGTCACCTGTGCTGAACAGCGGCCTTATCGGTGGCCAGTTGATATCGCCGTCGTTTCAATCCCCTACATACTTAAGATAGCATGGCTCATGCATGGCAGTTATTCCCCAATACACAATGGACGGACAACCTATCGATCCAGCTATTCTTCCACGTCTTGATCCAGAATACGTAGCATTCCACAACAAGCACGTCTCACACCTCCCTGCCCCCCACACTCTGCCATGGGACCCAAACATTCGTAACAAGGAGACCGTGCCAGGGGCCGCAGCAATACTGGAGGTCGGAAGCGTCAAAGATTACGATCTAAGTAAGACCAAGGTGCGCGTCTTTACCCCCAAGGGGCTTCCACCTTCCGGTGGATGGCCAGTGTATTGCTGGTATCACGGAGGTCAGTACTGGTTACAGTCGAGGTCCAACGACACGTTGATCGCCCAAGAAAAGGTGGCTGGACGCTGGGAAGCATAAGTGCAGAGAACGCTTTCTGTTCCCGAATTTGCACAGGTAATCACTGTGCGTTTTCCCGGTTGGGCACCTACCTTACGTACTTGTACAGGGGCTAAATGTGTGGTCGTCACCGTCGACTATCGTCTCGCCCCAGAGCACCCATACCCTGCGGCAGTTGAAGACGCCCTTGAAACGCTTCAGTGGGTTTACGACTCGGAGAAGGGTCAGTCCCTCATCAACATCAACCCCCGTCTCATCGCCCTCGGAGGTTCATCAGCGTAAGGAAGCATGTTGCCCGTGAGGTTGATACTGAATGATTGCACAGAGGCGGCAACCTTTCAGCCATCATATCTATGAAAGCAGCAGAGCTCGACCCTCCTATCCCCCTCGTGTACGTGCAGATGATTGTCCCGGTCACAGATAACACTGCCCAGCCTACGGGTGACCCTTATCCCTCGTGGAAAGAGTGTGCGAACACAGTCTGGCTTAACACAGGCCGCATGATGTGGTTCCGGAACTTCTATGTGCCGAATGAGGCCGACAAGAAAAAATGGGACTGTTCTCCTATTTTTGCTCCAAGGGAATTGCTGAAGAAGACGCCACCCACATGGATTGCTGTCATGGAACTCGACATTCTCAGGGATGAAGGTCTGGCTTATGCGGAGAAACTGAAGGAAGCGGGGGTCCATGTCACGCACAAGGTGTACAAGAAGGCTCCCCATCAAATCCTAGCTATGGACGGTGGGTCATGTGCGCTTTCCAGCTAAATTTGTCCCTAATCCAACCAATCGTGATCATGTGCTCTGGATTTCACAGGGTAAGCGGCAGTTGTCTCTGATGACGGTTCTTGCTGATCGATCATCACAGTGTCCTTGCCATCGGCCGAGAGTTGGTAGCCGATGCAACCAGAAACTTGGCACGAGTATTTGGAACGTTTGAGCTGTAGTAGTACTTATCTCTAGCAACGAAACCGCGAAGTTGTATATCATTTGAAAGCGGTGCATGATTCAAACAAGTGCTCAGATTATAGTACAACATGCGATCAAGCAGCGGCGATAGCCTCTATCTCGATATCGAAATCATATGGAAGTTTACCAGCTTGAATGCAGGTGCGAGCGGGCCTTGGTTCTGGGACGAACTGTACATGCCAGGTGTGAGATTCTATACAACATAAACCGATCAAGTAGTATACCTGAGTATAGATTTCGTTGACCTTGTCGAAATCGTCCATGCTCTTCAGGTAGATATTGACTTTAACGACCTTGTCCCAAGAGGAATTGGCAGCATCGAGCACGTCGGCAAGATTGCTCAAGCATTGTTTCTGTCCAAATCGTAGAACTTTAGAAGTGATCCTCTATAAATCAGGGGATTTCCTGCGACATACAGTATGAGCTTGAATGTCGCCTGGGACGGGGTTCCCTTCTTTGTCTACGGGAACTTGACCGCTGAGGAAGACGAGTCCGGATACCTTCACAGCATGGGCTATCCATTTGGTTACTAGGCAATCCAACTAGGGATGATGAAATGACGCGCACAGTAGATGGGTGCTTGTGGCCGTTCCGTACTATTGATCTTCTGGATCGAAGCCATGGCGTAAATGGGAGTTGAAGTATGGCAAACGGAATGCGCTAGAACTAGACACTTGTGGACGCGTACAAGATTTGGAAAGTAGGTCAGTCTTATCTATTTGTATATCGATCGTAGCGGCGCTTGCGCCAGTCCCCGACTCCGACAAAAAGAGAGACGTCAAACATTTCACTGTTTTCAGCACGCTCCTTGCCAGCGGACGTTTTGAGGGTGGGGGGCCCCATCCTAGTAGCGTTAGTAGGAATAAATCCTGATTTACCAAATTTAGTAACAAATTAAATCACCGCAACTTTATCCCCTCTTGATCACCGACGGAGGGGATAAAGTTGCGGTGATTTAATTTGTTACTAAATTTGGTAAATTAGGATTTATTCCTACTAACGCTACTAGGATGGGGCCCCTCAAAACGTCCGCTGGGAAGGAGCGTGTGTTTTCAGCTGCGTACTACTAGAGACTCAGGCTCCTTCCCATCCTTGCTGGAGGGTTTGTTTGTGTTTGGTACAATTGGAACTCAGCCTAACCTCTCAAACCCTCCAGCAGCGGCTGGCACAACATGTCAACAAGGTTCGTCGCCCGACACTCGGCATCATCGCCGAGATTACAAAATTCAGGAAATTGATGTAACATTTCTATTTAGGTTTTTCGTCAAGATAGTAGATAACTCCCAAAAAGTGAATTTGCTCCTAAATACAATGCAAGCACTACAAAAATATAACCGGACGTGACGACAACGACAACGACGACAACAAACTCGGACGCGACGACGATGACGACAGATGCAAGTTCTCATGCAACAACAGCGCGCCAATGTGCCTCTACAACCTGACGACATGGCGTGCTAGCTGCTAGCAGCACCACGGTCGCCCGACCCGTACCTAACCCGCGCGGGTTACATATACCCATGATAAGCAACTTACGGACAGTCGATAAACTCCGGAAAGAGACGTCGGGCACTCTGAGCGCTATACGTTGGCTATACGGTTATATTTTTGTAGTGCTTGCATTGTATTTAGGAGCAAATTCACTTTTTGGGAGTTATCTATCTTGACGAAAAACCTAAATAAAAATGTTACATCAATTTCCTGAATTTTGTAATCTCGGCGATGATGCCGAGTGTCGGGCGACAAACCTTGTTGACATGTTGTGCCAGCCGCTGCTGGAGGGTTTGAGGGAACAAGGTTAGGCTGAGTTCTAATTGTACTAAACACAAATCCTCCAGCACAACTTGAAGGAGCCTAAGCCTGGTCTTTTCTCTGCCGTGAAAACCCTCCCCCACTATTCGTGGGAGTCGGGGATGTGATCATTCAGACACTCATGACTAATTACCTTTATCTTTGTTTCGTCCTTGTGATACCCGGAACCACGTAGAACCGGTTGGCAATCGATCGCTTTCGACGTTCATTGCGGAAGAGGGATTCCGCTTCGGTCGTCAGGTCACGAGATCAACATGCATTATGCATCATGAGGTCTGGGAGAAGGCACGTAGATGAGTCCCAAACCGAAATACGACAGGCAGGGGTTTGAGTAGCAATACCCTGTGGGCAAATATCTCACGTTGTGTCAAAGCAATCCCCATCTACGGATCTATGGGCTGCCCGATATTGCTCTCCGCAGCACGGAAGGAACTGTTCTGGGGGAAGCTGAAGTAGTCGTGGGAGCAGGGTGCTGAGATCTTAGGTGCTCCTACTTCAAGAATTGATCTGCTATTTTCGAATCACGAGGCAATCTACTGGAACATTTTCATCGAGGGGACAAACTGATAGTACAGCAAGAACAAGTAAACCTGCCTGTGCACGGTCCCGTACAACGTATGTACAGGCAACATTTTTGAAGGTGAGAAAACTGCCTAGAACTCAGAAGAATTAATAAGACGCATGTTCTGACACGTGTGTATTCTGCAATGAACCATTCGTCAAGTTAGTGTTGCGTGCAAATTTATTGGTGAGCCATCATGATAGCGTCGGATATGAACGCGGCAGTGATTTGGCGCCCTCCAAACCATCGCCCATTCAATCCTTGGATGGCTTTCTTTGCAGAATCGATGGCGTTGAACTTCAAGTAGATCTCGCCCTGGTTTCGCGATCAGCTGGAGACACCAATCGTAAAAGAAAAACCTACCTGGCTGTCTTTTTCGACCTTAATGGCATCAACTTTGCCGTACTTCTCCTCGCATTCACCTTTGACATCGTCAGCAAGGTCCTTATCCCAATCACGCTCTGTTTCTCTGTAAAGAGATTAGCTGGTTTGCGGAGGTTGGAATCAGGTGGGTACTAACTCTTCCGGATCAAACATGTTCTTCAGTAGAACAGAACGTGATTGCATGGACTGAGGAATGTTTGGTTTGGTACTGCAATTTCAGGAGCTGGGTGAGCACATGCTAAAAATAACGGAGAGTCAATCATACACAGGCAGAGGCTTGGGTGTCGGCTCAAGTCTGGCAAGTTTCTGCATTAGTGCCTGACGTGATGCTGCGTTCAAATTACCACCTTGAATAACCATCAATACCCAGTCGACGCACGTCAAATCGTGGATAGACTTACCGCCAGATTCTTCCAAGGAATCCTGCTGAGTATACTTCACTGTGCCCTTCTCGTGTACAGTGTTTACTCGCAGCTAAGGAACTATGAGGGGAGCTAAAGTGAAGGACACAACCAGATACGTACCGTCCTGCCCGCAAGCTCAAAACCTTCCATCTGCTCCAACGCCATTTTGGCATCATCTGCTCTTTTGTACCTATCATAATAGCATGAGCACATGAATGAAGTAGTTTTCGGACGAAGGTAAAAGGACTTACTGCACAAAGGCATAACCCTTGCTTCTGCCAGTCATCGGATCCCTGTGCAGATCAACAAATTCCAGTTCACCAAAAGGTTCAAAGACCTGCTTGATATCGGATTCCGTGAGGTTGAAATGTAAGGAACCGACGTATAATCTGTAAAGTGACTCTTGTTAATCTCCGGCATATATCTGACCAAGGAAAGTGACCCACTGCATTGCCCCGTGGGAAGCATTGACACCGGGTGGTAGGTTCAGATTCCTAGAACATAATGTTAGCTGAATACTATACACAAGCGATGCACCTGACCCATCTCCTGGGTGAAGCCTATTCCTCTCTGATTCAGTCAACTGGACTACCATAGGTAAACCCATTACAACTGTGCCACTCATGGCAAGAGCTTTCTCGACTAGATCTATGGTACGGAATTCCACGTAGCCAATGCTGAAAACAAATGAACAGAAAGTCACGGTAGACGCGAACACAATCCTTACCCTTTGGATCGACGGGAAAGCCTGTCAGTGACAATACGAGCATCCATCACAGTTCCTTCGCCCAGTTTGTCTTCAAAGAAGCACCCAAGGTCACGCGCCGTGAGACGAGCGGCAAGTTGAGAAACAAAGACAGACCGGGCTTCAGAATCGTCTTCCTTGGGTTCATCGGGGTTGTAATCTTCAGTAGGGGGATCATATTTCGGAGAGCTACGTCTAGCAGCAGGAAGGATGAGGACACAAGGAACACAAGGAACGAGAAACTGAAAGGCCTACATGATAGGCGGGCTTCGTCTTATAGAGCGTTTGTCAAATTCATCGTCCTCAAGTGGTGCATTTTCAATGGGAAGGGGCCTTGCCTCACGACGTTCTCTGTCCCTTCGATTCCGTGGCAGATCATCGAACTCGTCGCGAGCATCCCTTGTCCTCCTGTCGTCGTACCTACGATCACGTGAGCGATCTCTACGGTCAGAAGTCCTGCTTCGAGGACTATCCTTGGGTGGGCCGGCAGTAGAGGGTGGAGGAAATGAGCCATCGATTTCGTCGTGTCTCTTGCGTTTGGATCGCTCCTCGTGGTCCTTTAGTTCTGGGGACTCTTCGCCTTCACCTTCGTCTCTCTTTCGGCGTCTCTCTTTTTCGTCGCGGTCTCTGTGGCGGCTCTCTCCTCCCTCACGCCTGTCACCACCGCGGTGACGACGTTCTCTGTCCTTCTCGCGGTCTCTGTCCCTGTGGGACCTCTCGCGAGACCTGCTTCGTCTGTCCCTGTCCCTGTCCCGGTAATCTCTTTCGCGGCTCCGCTTGCGCTTGTCTTCGCCGACTCTATCAATCTCCTTTCTTCTGTCTCGCCGGTCTTCTGAGTGCGAATGGTGAGAAGGTCTGGTGCGATGGGTGTCAGTAGAATGATTGCGAGACCTTGCAAAAGACAATTGAACAAGCGCCTTCGTATAACAAAGCGGAGGAGAAACATACGATTTCCTGCTTGGTGACATGTCAAAATCCATGCCGTTGGCGGACATCACAAGTTGTTGGTGCTGGTGAACGCGGCTTTGCTGGTTCGACACGATTCAAGAGGGATGATGTAAACACGCGAAAACTTCGTTCCCCAGCCAGCAACCTGCGCACAGCCACCACGCGCGCTTTGAAACGTTACATGTAGCAGAAGTACAGTACTTCTAAGCGCTATAGGAGACCAGCCAGCCTGGCTCTGACTCGCTTCTCTGCCTGGACGAGTTCCATCTCCTCGGAGAGTCTGTACAACTCGTTCAAAGGATTAGCGCCACCTTCTTTCTCCAGGTCGTCCTCAATCAAACTGAACGCTTTGCAGAATTCCCCGTTGAGAATCTGTGGTGACCTCGTTGATTAATCCTTTCTAACGATCTGATCTACGGATGTCATACCTTTCCTTCCAAGATGTCCTTAAAGTGCTGACGGGTCGCACTTCCGTCGAGGGCGAGCGCACCACTAAGCTGCCCGTATTGCGACACAATGGAATGATGTTTTAACTGTTCTCCGTAGAATTAACAAAAGATATCGGGCGCTGAACAAAATCAATGGCACTACATACCTGTGTCACAAAACCGTCATCGGCCGCCCGTTCAAATATCTCTGCAGGCTCCTTGGACATCCACCTGGAAGCTCTCAGCGATTAACGACATTTAAGAAGGCGGGGGAACCCACATTTCATAGCAGAGGGCTTCATCTGAGCACCCGGCTTCTTTAAGAACGTTGAACGCCTCTCTGAATGACCACCCTCAGTTAAACCCCCGATTATACCGATTTCCGTTTCCCACCTAAACAAATTGATGATGTTGGGCCACAGTGCCTGTTCTGCGAGGAGATCCATCATAGTTTCTTCTCGCACGGAGGATGCAATGGCACCCTTCTTCGTCGCACCGATGGCTCGAGAAAGTGCGAGCGCGTCCGCCCAACCGTTTCCAGTCCCATCTTGCTCAACAGATACGAAACAAGGGAATCCTCGACCCTTTTCGTATAGTGATCGAACTGAAGATCCAATCATACTATGAGTTCCATCAGTCACTGTATGTAACTGCACGGGGCCATGTAGCTACCGCGGAGCAACCATCACCACATTCTGGTTCGGTTGAAACTTGAGGAGACCATGGAAGACATTATATCCGCTAGCGACAACAATGGTTGCATTGGACTTCATCTTTGGATAGAATTGATTGTTGAATATACGAGGTTGCACCTGATCGGGGATGAGAATAAACAATACTTCATTTTTTTCCCCAGATGTCAGTGAGTAAATGAGAGCCACTGAAAGAGACGGACCATCTGCAATCTCCGCTGCCTTTGCAAAATCGTGCTCGACTGTGAACCCTTTTTCCCTTGCAGTATCGGCATATGAATCGACGCGATTAGCGATTAGGATTTGCTCGTTGTGAATTCCAGAGTCACGCAGATTTTGCGCTTGTGCAGATCCTTGGTTACCGAAACTAAAGGATGTTAGCCTCACGCACTCGACATGTATTTTTTATTTACCCTAGAAAGACGATCTTCTTGTTGGTCAGAACACCCAGATCGGCATCCAAATCATAATAACTGTTCAAAAAAGTTTATTGCTTGTCCGTTTATTCAACATATGCCACTTACATCTTGGCTTCCGGCATAATAACGAAGAACCTGAGAGCAGCGTGTAACAATTAAGGGTCACAGGTCACCTAGAGGGTAAACCTTCCAGCATTTATATGGTGGGCCAGACATTATGACGGACCTTCAACCCGAATGTTCAGCACTACGTGCCCAGGATCTATGGTCACGTTCGCTTGAGCCGTATCTGAATGAAGCCAGGAATAGCAACGGTGAGATATTGTCGTAGTCACGGGATATTGTCTGACATTAGCACACCTGAACACGAGTTCTGATAATCCCTTGGAGGAATTACCAGGATAGGCTTCGAGTAATCTTTCCGCTAACGAACTTTTGCATTGTTCGAATTATCGACCGTATCGACATCCCTGAACGAGGAACTACCATTAGGAAAGATAGTATGTGGCATCACCCCGTTTCTGGGGGCGAGGGTTTAGGTTGAACGTCCGTTGTAGAATCATGATCAAGTTGGCACAGCACGGCCTGCGGGTGTTTCTCTCAGGACTGTCCACTGTGACATGAATTACTCGTCCACTTACTACGGGAGCATGATCGACCTGTTCGGCATACTAATAGCCTGGGCTAAGATTGATCTTCCCTCAGCATTTTAGGCTGTCACGAGGCGCCTTGGGGGGAAGACACTCGTTTGTGGGGGCATA
>JBBPNG010000452.1:0-22592 GCA_038091095.1 Leccinum incarnatum
ATTCGAGGTTTATCTTCACATCAACTCATCATGGTGCTCACCAGATATAGGCACGCTCGTTTAGAACTCGGGTCACTTTTATCCACAATTCAAATGCAACAACTACGGGGGCGGCTTCTACGTTGCTGACCACTCTTTTCGTCGAGGGTGGTCTCGGCGATATCTCTCCTTCGCGTATCTTGGAGTCGCTGGCTGGAGGACCAGACGAGCACCAAGAAACTGACACACCTCTTCTGACTAAGGATGAAGCTGCTCCGGCGGATGTCACCCGCCTGCTACAAGCCAGCCGTCTAGTGGTTCGCCTGTTGGGACTTGAGCCGGGACAGAGGGCTGTCCTGGCCAACGGACGCGTACGTTGTATGTTAATCTTGTGTGCCTTGGTTCTCATCCACGACCTCGTGAAACAGCTTGTTGGACCTTTTGACGTCAATTCTGAATTCGTTGCCGAGGATTTCGAGATGCTAGAGATCTTTGAAATCAAGCAGCGAGTCGGTCGAGTCGCCGATGCAATTCATGAGATGCTTGGTCCAGACGGAGCCATTGAAGAGTAGGTCGTGTTAATCCCCTGATCACGGACCGGATTAATGGATACGAACGTCCCGGCAATTAGATACGAGCGCGCAGACCTGATCTCGATGGCATCTTCAATCATTTACGCCGATCAACAGCCCGACCCTTCCGAAGTGGGTCTCTTCGACACTGCACCTAAACCACGCACGCGGAATCACCGATTGCTTTCGAGCCATTATACGTGAGTACCTCCGAATCAATATTTTGGCCTTTTCGCTCATGTTTATTGTAGGAAACTTGCCGTCGGTGATCCCTCTGTGGCTCAGAGTCAGATTGCAGTGTTGGTGGACCCATTGAGCGAAAGTGCTCAGCGATGGTCGGCGATATTGACTGTAATTTTTCCAACCTTTATATGTGACTTTGCGAGTGTTGATCGATGTTTAGCGGTCCTCAGAACTTTTCCCTGATGTCTACATTGAAGTCTACTTGAATCCCACCCAACAAACAGAGGTACGAAGACTGCTGTTCGATTTTGTCCTGTTCTTTCTGAATGACCCTCAGATACCACTTAAAGGATTCTATCGTTACCATGTCGTATCACGCCTTGATTATGATGCCAACGGGTAGAGTTCTTTTTTCGTACTCATCCTTCTGATTCTGATCGTTTCGTAGGCAAGAAATTCCTTCCCAGGTAATGTTCAGTGGGCTTCCCTTGGAGCCGATTTATACTTTGAGCATGGACGTTCCGCCCGCGTGGGTCGTCCGGCCCCGTGAAGCCCTCTATGATTTGGATAACATTCAACTGGGCAAACTTTCCCCCGAAGACCAGATCCAAGGCGTCCAAGCACTCTTTGCGCTGGACTACCTGATCGTGGAAGGACACTCGCGCGAGTTAAATACTGTCAACCCGCCCAGAGGTGTCCAATTACAGCTCATCAGTGCCAACGACGGAACGATCGTCGACGACACGCAGGTCGTCGTCAACTTGGGGTACTTGCAGTTCAAGGCGCGACCGGGGACGTTCCGACTCGAGATTAGGGAGGGACGTGGGCGTGATATCTATGAGCTGGAGACCGTTGGGAGTGAGGGATGGAACAGTCCGTCGATCGCTGACGCTGGTGACGAGTTGACGGTGATGAGCTTTGATGGGCTGACATTGTATCCTCGGCTTGCCCGGAAACCTGGTACGGAGAGGATGGACGTTCTGGACGGGTTGCAGGTTGCGTCCGGGAGGGGATCAGGGAATATAGTGGAAAGCTGGGTGTCCAAGTAAGTTTCTCGACACACTATTGTGATATCGATCTTATTCTTTGAACTAGGGTTTCCTCGTTCTTCGCCTCCGAAGAGGACGACGGCAAAACAAAGGCTATTCAGAAACAGGGCGATAGTCAAGCGGACATCAACATCTTCACTGTGGCGTCCGGTCTGTTGTACGAGGTACTAGTCCTTTATGTTCCAGTGAACTTGTTCTTAGCATGTTCTCCGCAGCGTTTTGCTTCGATCATGATCTTGAGCGTGTTGCGGAATACCAATAGTAGCGTCAAGTTTTGGTTCATCGAGAACTTCCTCTCGCCATCCTTCCTTGCGAGTGTCTCGACAGCTCTGATTGTGTTGTTCATTGACGTTTCTTGCAGGAATTCATACCACATATGGCAGAAGAGTACGGGTTTCAATACGAGTTGGTGACTTACAAATGGCCGTCGTGGTTGAGGGCTCAAAAGGAAAAGCAACGGATCATATGGGGCTATAAAATACTCTTCCTGGACGTCCTTTTCCCAATGGACCTCAAAAAGGTGATCTTTGTTGACGCTGATCAGATTGTGCGCGCAGACCTGCAAGAGTTGGTCGATTTGGATCTTCACGGCGCACCGTACGGCTACACACCGATGGGGGATGACAATCATGAGATGGAAGGATTCCGTTTCTGGAAAACGGGATATTGGCGTGATTTCTTGGATGGTAGACCGTATCACATTAGGTATGTTGATCACTGTCAGCGTCTTTTCGATCGAACTTACGTTTCCTCGAGTGCGCTGTATGTTGTAGACCTGGTTCGCTTCCGTCAGGTGAGTTCCGTCCATGCAAGCGTGATTGTTCTGTTACTGACTGACGAATTCAGATGGCTGCTGGGGTGAGCACACAGTAGCGGCTATGAGGTTCAGACGCTTACCGCAATTACAGGATCTTCTCCGAGGATCATACCAGATGTTGTCCCAGGATCCAAATTCACTCGCAAACTTGGACCAAGGTTAGCACTCGTACAATGATGTTTCAGCAAGCTGATTGGATATTTGGGGTCAAGATCTTCCCAATAATCTACAGGCTCAAGTCCCGATCGTGAGTGCAGTTTGTTGTGGACTGGACGGGCGCTGACGTAGGTGCAGTATTCCTTGAGTGAGGATTGGCTATGGGTAAGCAAATTCTCACCGTCGAGTAGAATAAGGTGCTGAGGATGATCATCCAGTGCGAGACCTGGTGTACGTTGTTGGCCCCTTGACTTGCACACTCAGCGCCGTACTAAAAGACCGCAGGCAGCAAAGACAGACTCCATCGCGCAAAGACAATTGACTTGTGCCAAAATCCCCTTACGGTTCGTCGTCCTAGTATCGCCTGTGTCACGGTTGACGGACGAACCATTTCGTGAGCATAGAAAGAGCCCAAACTGTCGCGTGCGCGCCAAATACCCGAATGGGAAGAGTACGACGAGGAGATTGCCCGGTTCGCGCGCCGGCTGGCGGCCGAGGGCAAGATCCACGCGAGCGTGGCGACGGCAGATTCGAACGTGCTGGCTGGGAGCCAGGTCGCGGAGCCTCCAAAGGACGCACAAGCGAACGATGGGTTGCCGGACGACACGCCGTCTTCGTCGCATTCGCACGACGAGCTGTAGAGACGTTCGAGAAACTAGATTTTCTTGGGGACATCGATGTATTTATCAGGGCGCCTTCGTAGATATGTCAATGCTGATGTATCTGCCGGGTTCGGACCCCCCAAGGCCCATAGTTTTGATTGTCTCTGGAGAAGTGCCTCCTTCTCTGTCTGTATGCCCCCATGAACGGTGTCACCTCTCTCCATCAGGGGGATCCCTCGCTTGTGGTGTACGTTGAATGAGGAAATGTGATCGTGTGCTCGAACTCCGTGATTCAGCTTCACTAGTATCCGGCTCTCTTTATTATCACAACGATGAACTAGAGTTTGTTTGAGAGTGTTCACATCGAAGTTACAGCTTGTATTAGCCAAGTGTCGACACATCGCTCAGCTCAGTCGTGGAGCGAACGGCTGAACCCAATAACATTGTAGTGATACTCACCCCCCCTGGTTACCTCAGCTCGGATCTACTCGCACGGTTTGGTACGCCGCTCATCCACAGGTATCAAACCAGGCTCCCACCTTCTTTCTACCTCCGGGCCTTCGGTAGTGTGAGAGTGAGGGAGGTCAAAGCCAACGTATCGATCGATCACCATTTGTTTCCGACGCCTGTTTGCGGTAGGTTCGATCCGCTTCAATTCCGGAGGTGTACATTCCACCAGGACGGGCTGGACAAGGGCTGGACTCCGATCGCCGAGGTCGTGTCTAGATTTTTGACGTTTTCCGAATGAGGTGGGAGATGCTGAAGGTATTTTCATGCGCTCTCACCTTGTTCTCACCCGCCACATGTCGACTACGGCATGTATGCAGAGTGACATTGACATCTAAAGTCGCTTCCTTCCGCTCACGGTGTAGAACACCTCTGTTTGGGGTGAAGAGAACACAAAGCTTGGTATAGAAATTGCATGTACATTGGTACACGACCACCTTATTTCCAGAAATTAGCGACGGTACATGTCCAAAAATGCTAATAATACCTCATCGTACACATGTATCGCTGTGTTCCACCCAACTTTACGCTCCCTGACAGTACTTGGACATGCGTGATCGTAAGAATCAAAACCGATGTGATCTCGAGCATGAATCTGGTATCAAGTTCCTGTATTCCCCTGTGCTTCGCGAACGTATAATAACTAGAGAGAAAGGACCCAAATGCATCTGAGACGAACGAGTGAATTCATCAAACCGAGCGCGTCATGTAGACGGTCTGAATCGGACATACCCAAACAACATGCAGTGGGGAGCCTTGAACGCAATGCCTATCCCACTCTAGGTACGCTTCACGGTCAATTTGGAGCACAGACCCTTGACGAAGGCTCTCCCCGCTCCCAGCACGATGTCACAGAGGATGAAGTCCGGTCATCTGTAGCGTTCCCAGCATCGCAGCAAGCAGCGCTGACTTGGCCTAGTGACTAAAATTGACGGTATTGACGATCTCAATGGATATTGCCCCTGCAATGGCTTGTGCCAGGAACGAGCGGGACCTCGTGTACAATGATGTAGACGAGTCAGAATCTTGATCGCTTCGGTCGTAGGTGGGAGCAGAACTTGGGGAACTTGAAGCTGAAACTGGAAGTTGAACGTTGAACCCTGGGTCGAAGCATCGGAGCCGTAGCAGAAGAAATCTGTGTGTTCCGAACCCACAGATCAGCAGCGAAGTAGATTAGGAGACCTGTGCTTGTATCGGCTAACGTCGAACGGACTGCGCCTTGGTCGAGGACAGGAATGTTCACGCTGACTATCTGGGCGTTGTTTTCGACTTGTAAGTACTGAATCATGGGGCATTCACTGAGACTCTGAGAGTGGTCTCGGCAGACGCCGCAACTCCGCATATAAAGGGGGACTGCTCCTGAGTACATCTCTCTCCCATCCACGACAGCTCGAAGGCTGCAAGGCTCAGCACGTACAAGACGTATCCTGGATACGTCTTTTTTCCTGAGCGGGAAGGTCTGAGTGTTTCAGTCATCATTGATCGTCCCTCGCCGGGACCAGTCTTAACGGACTGAGCGACGTACCAGAAATGCAGTCGCCCGGTGCGCACTGGCCGACTTTGAAAAGCGTCGCGATGACTGGGTGGGTGGTCCTGTTCGTGCTACGCAATTTGGTGCTCTCTATCGCGGCAACTGTGTCCATTGGATGCAATCGTGGTCGTCTGTCACAGTGGCTGAAGAAGCCGCTTGGCAACGTAAATATAAAGGCGAGTAGGCATTTAAAGTCTGCTGAGATCCTTCGCTGTGCCAGGCAAGCGGTGAGTATCCGTGCCTGTACCATCTCTGATTTGGTTGGCTGACGCCACAACTCATGGTACTAAAAGAAACCCTCGAAACATAACCACGATGCGATGGATGCGGCTAGAGGGTAAGGGCCGCATGCCGTATGAGGATATGAGCCAAATTGCCGCGCAAGGTGCCCATCCTTTAGTCCACTTTGTGGCTCCCGGTCTTGGTTGTCCGGGAAACTCGATTCAGACTACTCTCGGGCTGTCGTGAACAATTTTTTCCCCTCAGTCCTCTTCGCGAGGACAACCCTTGCGATCGCGTCTCTCGCGACTGTGTACCGTATGTGTTTCCCTTTCTATCGTGTCCTGATCGAGCGTGTATGCGAGGTCCCACAAGGCTATAAGGTCACTTATTTGTCTGGAGCAAAAGCTAGTCGGCCCTTGCTGGCTTACACATGCCCCAAGGTAAGCAGCCACATCCAACTTCCAAGTCTTGGCTAGTGCACGCCTCATGTCTCATCGTAGGCATCACGACTTGGGTGGAAGCGGGCCAATACAGCTTATTTTGATTGATCATTCTGGTCGACTCAAGAAGTTTCTTCAAACATCGCCCGACATACTGTAGGTACTTTCTGTGCACAGTATATCCTTGAATTCAAATGACTCTAATATCGAACAATCTTGGGATGATGAAAAAAAACACCCCGGGCTATGGCTAGGGCTCAATACCAACCGAACACCTGCATTGCATCGGCTCATGATGAAACAGACCATCGACGAACGCAGTGGTTAAATCGAGTGGCAAGATAGTGACATCAGGATGCACCACCATGTCATGATTATAACCCTTCATATGGATATAGTTTGAAGTCCTGCCGTCCTCGAGCGACAATCAGATAGCGATTGTAGACAGGGCATGCCGGTGAAGAAACAAAGCGAACAACTAAAAGTAGCACTGCGACATGCACTGGACACCGATGTATGCATATAGTATGCGTTGATTGACTGACTGATAACACTTATCGTCTTCTTCGCCTTGTGGAGTGTGAACACCGCACCATGAAGATATAAACCAGCAGTCCAAAGCACTGTACGGCATCGCCGACGCCAGATGGATCACCTCGTCCTGAGTGACGGAAGTAATGCTCAAATCCGCAGAACACCGTCAACCCGCGGTTAACGTGCACGGTCTGTCTGCGACTCCGGTTAGGCAAGACCGTACCAGTACCCGCGAGACCCGTTCCAATGGCAGACACCGCGATATCGTCCGTACCCCACGCGGAACCCTCCGACTCACATGACATGCGGAGGTAGGCAAACTCCGGGTTCTCTAACAGTATAGTATTCGATAGTGAAGCGGCCGTTGTGTAGTGACACAAATGCAGATGTGAACTTTGGGTTATTTTGGGTACAGTGTACTACCATGACACGCAAAGTGAACCTACCCTCCTCGACTCTGTATAGAATCAGATTCAGGACGCGTGTGAATGCCCCACAGGAGTGTTGATGCTTATGTACTTACTTAGATAGACACGATAGGCGCTTGAAAGAATCCAGCTTGCATCCACTTCAAGTTCAAGGGGCCAATTCAATGTCTCTCTTCCACGCGGACAGCCTAGGCGTTTCCGCCTCTGCCATTTCCCAGTGGGCATATCTCGCCGGCGGCATAGCAGCGACCGCGGTTGCACTCGTGTTCTTGTCTCAGAATTTAAAAGTCGCCTCAAGTCCCACCCATGCTAAGAACGGCGTCCCGCTTCCACCTGGTCCAGCCGCGACGTGGTTCTGGGAGAACCCGATGCCGAAACAGAAGTACGCTGCCCTAGTACTTGATTACTAGATACTTAATCACATCATTCCCTTCTCACCCTTGTCATACATAGCGTCGCACACGAGCTCGCTGCGTTGGTTAAGCAGTATGGATCCGTGGTGTCCTTTCGACGCGGTAGCAACGTGATTATCGTCATTGGCCGTATGGATGTACGTTCAACTTGACCGTATTTTCTATTCCTGTATTCTATTTCTCTATCCCGATTGTCAGGCAGCGAACGAAATCATGGAAAAAGAAGGAAGCGTGCTCGCCGACCGTCCTCGCATGGTCGCGGTAGCCGAGATCCTCTCCGGCGGCATGCGTCTTATCACAGAACCCGCTGGAGACCGGTTTCGCCGGCTGAGGCGCGCCGCACGCACACACCTCCAACCTCAAGCGGCACGAACTTATCAAGGGATTCAAGCAGAGGCCGCGAGGAATGTCATTGTCGACATTCTGAATGACCCGAAGAATCACACGCAACATACCCTTCGGTGTGTGTGCCTTGCTCTTGCATCGAGGGATGGACTCATACCCCGACGTCGGCGCGCGTTCCTAGATATGCTGTCTCAGTTATTTTGCGCATAACGTATGGCAAGACAACTCCGACGGGCTACGACGATCCCGTTGTAGTGCGCCTCCTCAAAGCGTGGGGCAACTTCATGGCGGCGGTGCGACCCGGGCAGTATCTGGTGGATTTCATTCCATGGTTGAAGTACGTGCCTGGGTATGGTCGACAGCTCAAGGAACAGCATCAGTACGAGCTTGCCCTCTTTCGCGACCAGTTAAATCGGGTCAGGGCGGATATGGTGCGTCAGTGTCGATGCAACTGAGCCTCGTGTGACTCATATACATGTGATCTCAGGAATCAAACAACGCTGGCCCGTCGTTTGCGAAGATGCTTCTCGAGAACACTGATGACCACGGGCTATCAGACGACGAGATGGCTTATCTCGCTGGTGCCTTGTTCGGGGCTGGCACAGACACGGTATGGCGTGACTTGTTGCGTCATGTCCGACCGATTAGACTAACATACAGCATTCCAGACCTCCTCGGCTATCACTGTGATGATCATGGCTGCAGCTTGCCATCCTGACGAGCAGGCACGGGTGCAAGAGGAGTTGGATAAAGTGGTTGGAAAGGATAGAGGTATTTCAGTTTATGATCCAGCAACCAAGACCAGTGCTCTTGACAAAGGAAACAGCGCCCGAATTTGGAGATTGGGATATGCTGCCACAACTACACGCATTTGTGTTCGAAGCAATGCGCTGGAGACCGCCAACGCCACTAGGTACGTGTCCATGTGAATTGAGCCAGCGCAGAGGTTTACTATGTTCTTGTATGCCAGGATTTCCGCACCGTGCGATGAAGGATATCGTTTGGGTGCGTATCTCTTCTCCTCCCAACCTACATGCGAATATTGATCTTCACGCTGGTACACCTAGAGAGGCCAGTGTATTCCTGCCGGTGCAACTGTTATGGGTTGTCATTGGTATGTCCCGCCTATGATGTAGTGTGTTTAGATTTACCTGTCGGTCTCGCTGCGTTCACCCAGGGCGATATCTCGTGATCCAGAGGCGTTCCCCGATCCAGAGACATTCAACCCTGGCCGTTGGTTGACTGAAGACGGACAGATTAGGACGGACACATTCTTTTACACGTACGGCTTTGGGAGAAGGTGCGTCTCGTTTTCGCTTCATTTTTCCCTTGCTTGAGTCTGCATTCCTGATCTGCCTTCTCGTCGACCGCATATTCTATTCCCTTCTCTTGTGTGGCACTTTGATACAGAGAGTGCCCCGGCATAAACGTCGCAGAACGATCACTGTACATTAACGCCGCCTTGTTGCTATGGTCTTTCCGCATCCTGCAACGACCAGAGGCGCCAATCGATACGTATGCGAGCGTGGTTCCGGATGCAATCATATTCCGTCCGAAGCCGTTTGAGGTGGAATTTGTGCCGAGGGTGGAGGAAGGGCGGCTGAGAGAGATGATGGCTTGATTCGGCGCTGAGAGATGGAGAATGCTTGAAGTTGTCGTTGAGGAAGTAGGTATTATTGTCGGCCGGTACGGGTTTGTGTTCTGATTATGGTGGTCGTTTTTCAGATTTGTCCGAGGTGGGTTGTATTATTATCGACCAAGCTCTTTTTGTCGTATGAACATAAATTCATGGTAACTGGTTCTCTGTCTTCGGCAGATGCCGCGACTTGTTTATAGAGGGCTGTGCTGTTCTTCTCTCTTTCACTCGCGACAGCTCGAAGGCTGCGTGGCTCAGCACGTACAAGACGCATCTTGCATGTGTCTTTCTTTCTGAGCGGGAAGGTCTGAGTATTTCAGTCACCCATGATCATCCCTTGCTGGGATCAGTCTTAAAGGACTGAGCGACGTACCAGAAAAGCAGTCGCCACTGGGTGCGTAGTACTGTGACTTTCAAAAGCGTCGCGGTGACTGGGTGGGCATTCCTGTTTGTGCTACACAAGTTGGTGCTCTCTATCGCGGCGATTGTGTCCTTTGGACGCAGATCGTGGTTTCCCTACTTCAGATAAGTCCGCATATGTACCCCGTACGGGAAACCGTACGCACTCCAAGCGTGAGTACGCGTAACTTGTTCCCTCAACTGCGGTTCCCTGACGCTACAGAATCAGTCCGAAAACCCCCCTCGAAAGAACCACGATCCGTTGGCTTTGCTAGCGATGTGACTAGAGGGGAAGAATGGTCGTATGCTGTATGAGGAGACCAGCCAACTTGTTGCTTGTGGCAGGATGTCCATCCTTTAGTTCTCTTTGTGGCTCCCGGTCTTCGTTGGCCGGGAAACTCGATTCAGACTACTCTCGGACTGTCGCGGACGAAATTTTTCCCTTTGTGGCCCTCTTCGTGAGGGTATTTCTTGCTGTTGCGTCTCCTGCAACTGTGTACCGTACAGGCGTGGATATGGACGTATGTCTTTGTCTTTGTGTGGTGTTCCCATGACGCGCGTACATTTCATTGACGATCTGT
The DNA here is from genome assembly GCA_038091095.1 of Leccinum incarnatum. NCBI lineage: Eukaryota > Fungi > Basidiomycota > Agaricomycetes > Boletales > Boletaceae > Leccinum > Leccinum incarnatum. Next base: position 10,395 of record JBBPNG010000452.1, read on the forward strand.
AGTTTCATAGCCGAACATAACTAGCTCGACGTTCAACGTCAACGTTCACCTTGGACCATGAAGGTGAGTTGTGATCAGTCTCAGTTGACCTGTAACATGCTGCATATCAGAGAGCAACTATCCGAACTCTTACTGCTATGCCTACGACGAGTCGATCGGCACGGCGTTCTGGCCTTGCCCCTCTGACAGGAACGCGGTAAATACCATCCCGTTCAGTCCTTCTCCGTCTGACCCACAGCTATTGTTTCCAGCAACTATGTACCTTCGTCAAAGTATATGTGATCTTCGTGCGCGTTGCACGTAGATCGTTTTCGGAGTCCCAGTCATAACTTAAAACCCTCGTCTGGCATTTTTGTTGTTTACTTCCATCACATTCGTGTCTACCGACAAGCGCTAGATACCTACTTGGGCAATCCAATTTTCACGCAAGTTTTCTTTATCATTATCCCTGGTGGTAACCAGGTTGTCGAAAATTGGGAGAAAGTCCTTCACATCTCGTCAGGAATATTCGAAAGGGGAAAGCTTTTGCATTTTTGCCCTCGTACGGAGTTCCGTTCGTTGATTCAATCGATGGGTTGGTCAACGTGAGGCTGTTGGAGTGACAGAAGCGAGGATGGAGCTCGAGGCCATCACCACTGAGCGTCTCGCGTATCACGTATCAGCCTACAACGCTGCTGTGCGAAGCTCCCATAGGATATCACCAAGTTGGATGATTGTTACTTGGTTTCTTTTATGGAAGTAACTGGGAACTGCGAAGCTGAGCCTGCTGCATGAACATGGTATTCGGGTTGGTTGTAGAGATCCAAGGTTGGACAGGGCGAGAGACAAATATTGATCGTGAGTCCCGGAATGTATGTCGGGTGACGACGAGCTCTGCAAAGGCGGACGAGTAACATAGTAATACTTGCCTCGACGGCACCCACGCGTAGCCCAGCGTGCCTCTATGTTTGCAAAATACAAACGCACGTCGACCCCTTCCCATTTCGCGAGAGCCCCAAACACCCCGTTCGCGATCGTTCGTTGCTCCACCGTTGTGTTGCCTGCATTCAACTACGAATCGCGCGAGACCCCCAATGCCGATCATCGCCCGTGTTCGTCAGCCTCGCCAGATTCCTATGCATCACCGAACGAAAACAACCAACTCACCTTGTCCGGATGCACCCTCGCAATCGCCCCCACATACTTAGGTACCCTTGACCTGCCCCTTGCTCTCACCTTCACCATCCGACATCTTTCCTTTATTTCTAGAGCGCGTTTCCCTTGCTGAGGTCGAAGAGAAGTTAGGAGATTGGATGTGGATATCACTTCGGGTCGGGGGTGGTCTACGGGTTTCTCGTTCCTTTCTCGGTTTCCGCGTTCACTTTCTGGCGGATGAAAGTATTGTTGAGGGGATCCTTCCTGACCACTTGGAGAGAGCAAGAGCTCTGCAGCAGCCTGCACATCGAAAACGTTGGCTAGCACGTGCGTCGACGGGCGAGAATCCCATTTCAACCAGCTGGCCGATGATCGATGATATGTGGGGGTGGCGAAGCTGTTATGACGTGAGCGCGTTCGGGGATACGGTGAATTCGAGCGTGACTAGAATACATGCGCATATGTCAGCAGCTATTCGTCGAGCATGATGCGCCAGACCACTGACTTGTCGTCCCCAGGGAGCGCGGAATGACCGCTGTGAATGCGAAACGTGTCCTCTTCGGTTAGAATCGACGCCGCCGAGGGTCCATCTTCGCGGTCGCCAGAGTCAAAGTCGCCAGGCGTTCCAGTGAGTGGGCGGGTGGCTGCGGTGGCGGTTAGGACTGTGACGTGCGGGGCTCCGAAGGCAAATTCGTCGAGATCATAAAGGTTTTGAGGTTGCGACGTCGAAATCGCTGAACTGACTCAGAAGGATGGGGTGAAGTAAACTCGGACAGGCCCCAGTCGTGATTGTCTTGCTCTCCGAGTCATCGCGGGTCCAGTTGAATTAGCTACAGAGACGCTACGCGCAGATTTAGACGGCGGGGGACGTGGGGCTCGCTCAGGTCGTCGGCCGTGAGCGTCGAGTTAAAGTTTCATTCCCAGAGAGCCGATCGGGCTAAAACAGAAACGTGGTCTCTCCCGAATATTCCCGGTGACCTAGACCGCAGTGTCGTTCCGAAGCGGATGTCGGAAGTAGATGTGGGGATCGATCGACACCGCATTTCTTCCACTTTCCTCCTCGCTCTCGCAGTGACGACAAAGTACTTCAACTCTACGTTCCACAGTTTCTTCACACCTACACCCCAATTATGGAGACAAACAAAACCGGCGGTTTTGAAAACATCCGAGAGAAATTTGGCCGCTTCAGGATCCTTATCATTGGGCGGGCGAATGCTGGCAAGACGACTATCCTCCGCGCGATCTGTAACACTACCGAAAACCCGGAGGTCTTTGATGGAGAAGGAAAGAAGGTGCGTGTCTGATTTGATACATATGGATGACTGGTCTACCAAACCGTGCGATTACTAGATCGATCTGACCGAGGTCGAGGGATCCACGGGGGTAAGGATCAGTACATATTGGACACTAACATGTGCATCTTTACCAATGCATGCTAGCGCGGAATTCACGACATCGACAACGAGTTGATTTTCCGGAGCAATGACAAATTCGTCTTCCATGACTCGCGGGGCTTCGAAGCTGGTTCTGTAGACGAATTCCAACGATTGAAGGAGTTCATCGCAGATCGTGCAACCACGACGAAACTCAAGAAACGGATTCATGCCATTTGGTAATAGCTTAACTTGCTGTGCGGGAAGAGTGATTGACTGGTCGTTATATTGAATAGGTACTGTATCCCAATGGATAAATTGTGTCGGGCAATCCAGCGTTCCGAAGAAATGTTTTTTGATGAATGTGATACGAGAAATGGTGACTGCATTTCGGAAATGTTTTCTTTAGCTCATAACTTGTCCAGTGCCTGTTATAGTTGTGTTCACCAAGTTTGATGCATTGTTGGCGGTAGCCATGGGCAAACTGACTGGTGGTGATCGAAGGCTGCCACTAGAGGAAAGGAAGGCAAAGGCACACAAGCTCATAGATGGAATTTTTGACAACGCTAATGTATGGGGGCGGCTCTCTCAATTGAACCATGCACCAAAATATAGTGTTCGGATGGAAGGTATTTATTCTATTTTTTTCAAACAATCCAGATCATAGAATTTGCATACATACAAGGAATGCACAACTCAAATGAGGGGTGTAACATGCTACTGGAAGGAACAGCAGGAGCTTTGAACGAGGAGGCTTTGCAAGTGCTGTTTGTTACTGCACAGGAAACAAGCATAGCATTGTGCATCAGACATGCAGTTCAAGAGTAAGTACTGAGTGTTGAATATTCTTCCAGGGCATATACCATAGTCTGAAAAAAGTGTTGTATCTATTTTAGATGAAAAGCAGAAATATGCACTTCCTGAAGACTGTAACATAGCTCCTCAAAAACTTGCAAGATGGTTTCCACACTTTTGGGTGAGATAACTTCATATGAATGAGATTCAACAAAAAATCAGAATTATGTTAATTAATTGTATCCCACTGAATTATAGGAAGTGAGTTATTTATTGGGGTAAGATACATTATATGACTTATATATCATTAATTCTGCTCTGGAAATGGCAGTATGTGAGTTATACATTGTGGAATGTGCCAGAAAGTGTGATGCTGATGATGTCATGTCCACTCATTCTTCATTCTGCTGTGGAAATGACAGGATGTGAGTTGTTCATTGTGGAATGTACCATAGAGTGGTGATGCTGATGATGCCATATCCACTCATTCTTCATTCTGGTCTGGAAATCACAGTTTGTGAGTTGTGCATTATGGAATGTGCCACAGAGTGGTGATGCTGATCATGCCATGTCCACTCATTCTTCATTATACTGTGGAAATGACAGGATGTGAGTTGTGCATTGTGGAATGTGCCAGAGAGTGGTGATACTGATTATGCCATGTCCATTGATTCTTCATTCTGGTCTGGAAATCACAGTTTGTGAGTTGTGCATTGTGGAATTTGCCACAGAGTAGTGGTGCTGATGATACCATGTTCACTCATTTATCATTCTGCTCTGGAAATGACAGGCAGTGAGTTGTGCATTGAATGTGCCAGAGAGTGGTGATGCTGATGATACCCTGTCCACTCATTCTTTATTCTGGTCTGGAAATCATAGACAGTGAGTTGTGCATTGTGGAATGTGCCAGAGAGTGGTGATGCTGATTATGCCATGTCCATTGATTCTTCATTCTGGTCTGGAAATCACAGAAAGTGAGTTGTGCATTGTGGAATTTGCCACAGAGTGGTGGTGCTGATGATACCATGTCCACTCATTCTTCATTTTGCTCTGAAAATCACAGGAAGTGGGTTATTCATCGTGGAATGTGCCAGGAAGGGGGGATGCTGATGATGCCATGTCCACTCATTCTTTATTCTGCCCTGGAAATCACAGGAAGTGAGTTGTGCATGGTGGAATGTGGAATGTGCCAGAGAGTGGTGATGCTGATGATGCCATGTCCACTCATTCATCATTCTGCTCTGGAAATCACAGGAAGTGAGTTGTGCATTGTGGAATGTGAAATGTGCCAGAGAGTGGTGATGCTGATCATGCCATGTCCACTCACTCTTCATTCTGGTCTGGAAATCACAGTGGGTGAGTTGTGCATTGTGGAATGTGCCAGAGAGTGGTGATGCTGATGATACCATGTCTACTTATTCTTAATTCTGGTCTGCAATCAAAGAAAGTGAGTTGTGCATTGTGGGATGTGCCAGAGAGTGGTGATGCTGATGATACCATGTCTACTTATTCTTCATTCTGGTCTGGAAATCACAGTATGTGAGTTGTGCATTGTGGAATGTGCCAGAGAGTGGTGATGCTGATGATGTTATGTCCACTCATTCATCATTCTGGTCTGTAAATCACAGTTTGTGAGTTGTGCATTGTGGAATGTGCTAGAGACTGGTCATGCTGATGATTCCATGTCCACTCATTCTTTATTCTGGTCTGGAAATGACAGTATGTGAGTTGTGCATTGTGGAATGTGTGGTGATGCTGCTGATGCCATGTCAACTCATTCATCATTCTGGTCTGTAAATGACAGTATGTGAGCTGTGCATTGTGGAATGTGCCATAGAGTGGTGATGCTGATGATGCCATGTCCACTCATTCATCATTTTGGTCTTGAAATGACAGGGAGTGAGTTTTGTATTGTGGAATGTGCCATAGAGTAGAGATGCTGATGATTCCATGTCCACTCATTCTTCGTTCTGGTCTGGAAATCACAGAAAGTGAGTTGTGCATTTTGGAATGTGCCCAAGAGTAGCGATGCTGATGATATTTGGTATGTCCACTCATTCTTCATTCTGGTCTGGAAATCACAGTGGGTGAGTTGTGCATTGTGGAATGTGCCATAGAGTGGTGATGCTGATGATGCCATGTCCACTCATTCTTCATTCTGGTCTGGAAATCACAGGCAGTGAGTTGTGCATTGTGGAATATGCCAGAGAGTGGTGATGCTGATGATACCATGTCCACTCATTCATCATTCTGGTCTGGAAATCACAGTTTGTGAGTTGTGGATTGTGGAATTTGCCACAGAGAGGTGATGCTGATGATACCATGTCCACTCATTCTTCATTCTGCTCTGGAAATCACAGAAAGTGAGTTGTGCATTGTGGAATGTGTCATAGAGTGGTGATGCTGATAATGTCATGTCTACTTATTCTTCATTATACTGTGGAAATGACAGGATGTGAGTTGTGGATTGTTGAATTTGCCACAGAGTGGTGATGCTGATGATACCATATCCACTCATTTATCATTCTGCTCTGGAAATGACAGGCAGTGAGTTGTGCATTGTGGAATGTGCCACAGAGTGGTGATGCTGATGATGCCATGTCTACTCATTCTTGATTCTGCTCTAGAAATCACAGGAAGTGAGTTTGCATTCTGAAATGCCCTTAACAGTCACCTGTAATGCTCATGATACTATTTTCATTTTTTTTTCTTGTGGAAATGACAGTTTGTAAGTCTTGCATTATGGAATGATACAAACTGTGGTAATGGTTATTACCATGTTCTAATTCTACTGTCAAAATGTCAGATGGTGAGTGATGAATAGTATCTCTCACATCAATGATTGAATGCAGTTACATCAAATTTTACATCCTATATTTTTAGAGAGTATGTTATTCATTATATGTTTTCTAATAATAATCTGACTTATGCATGCCTGATTTATCCAGCTGGTAAGCTTGCCATTATTATTTTATTGACATTTACATTCATCTTTTTGTATGTCAATTATACCAGACTGTGAGTTACATTTCACCACTTACTTACATAGTAATAGTAATTTGATCAAATTTCTTCTACAACTGTAGAAGGTATATTCTATATTGTGCAGTCTGGTTAAGGATCACTTACTAACAATCAATATCTTGCACTTTGAATAGGAGGTAAATACTATCTTGTTTGTCAGATCTTTACTGTTCTATTTACTAATTGCTCTATAACCTCAAGGCTGTAAGTTTGTTTTGAAATCACATACTATGCAAATTTGATATTTTCTCATGACATTGTTTCATCACCTCCAGGATGTCAGTGTGTTTTTATTTTTGAATTTGAGAAACTTACAAATTTGATTTACAATCCAATAACATTTATGTTAGTCTGTAAGTGTTTACCATATCCAATCAACTTATGACCATATCTCATTTTCATTTGTAGATGGTGAATTTATTTCATCAAATTTCTTTCTACATTTTCATATACTTTGTTATCATTAGATCATTCACAACAAGACAGTATGTGGATTCATTCTATTACCTTTTGTGTATAACATTTCATTATTCAGTCCAATATCAGTACAAGTCAATCTTCCCTTCTGGACCCTGATAGTGTGGTAAATTTATGATCCATTTCACTTTATATCTTGGTAAAGTTGAACATTATAGCAGACCCATGGTACATGGCAGCAAATTCTTCTCAATAGCATTGGTATATTATTTTTTTTCTCTTCAGAAGATTATTGTTACAAATATATATATTGCATTGCTTATGCTTTTATAGGTATAATCCTTGTTCTGGAACATTCTTTCTATCTTTTCCACCAAAAAGATCCTCAACCACTCCAATCTGCTGCTGAAAAGTACAAGACATCAAACATACCTGCAAAGGTGCAGTTAGCCATGAAAGAAGTTTTCCATCAATATGGCAAAGAACCTAAGGAAAAAAAGATTGAGATGATCTTCAATGTGATTCTTCAGAATCGGATGAGTATGTAAAGTATATCATATTTTTAATATATCATTCAATAACCATTATTTTGTAGCAATGTAATGAAGGACTCTTCCTGAAAGCTCAAATAAGTTGTTGACAGTAGATGAGAAAAAGGAAAGAAAAAAGGGTTTTTAACTGGGAATCTATAGAAATGTACCCAGTCAAGACATATGTGATGCCACAAACCAAATGTTTGTATGGAGACATACAGCACAATTGTCAATTAACACAATGAACTATGACTTCATGTCTAGTGTAAGTGTAAAGGTAGTTCAGATTCTGTCCTGATTTACTTGTCCAGGAGAGACAAACAGCAGCCGAAAAATGATTCCCCCTGAAATTTGCAAAATTAAACCAGGATCCACCAATAAATTGGGAGAGGCTGTTGCATGGTGAGAGCAAAAAAGCATATAGTGCCAACTTCTCATGTCTTCTTTATCTAGGCTCATATGAACCATCTATTATCTTCACCTCATGACTAGAAGAAGCCACTGGCAGGAACCATGACACTGTGACCACGAGCCTGGTCGATTACCCAGTCCATCCTCAAAGCATAATATCCATCACCATACCATTGACTGACTGACCGAACCCAACTACTCACTGTTCACGTCAAAAGACTCGAAGCCGAGAATGAACACGAAACTGAGACTAAGACCGAGACTCCAACGGGCACGGATACAGATCCCTCGCCCAAACTCTCCCCTCGAGCTCCCTCAACATTGCTACGCCCACATCCGTCACTGCCCTCTCGCCGCCCCGATATCCCAACCGCTGTACGAGCCTCCTCTCCACCTCGCGTGCATGCTCCACCTGCCTCGCGACGATGAACCCGCGCAACACGTTCGTGTGCAAGCCGAGAAGTGCGTCTGACGGTGTCCATTTGCGTTCCGCTGCTGCTGCTGCGTTATCGTCATCCCCTCTTCCCCTTCCCCTGCACCTCCCCGTCACTGCCGCCCTTCCTGACTCGGTCTCTGTGCCTGTCTCCGACCCCAATCCTGATTTCATCTCCATCTCCGCCCCGTCCACGCTACCACGCTCCGCCTCCTCCATCTGATCCAAAATCCTCAATGCAACCTCCGCATCGCCGTGCTGCGCATACCCCCGCGCGACCATACTCCATTGCACGAGCGTAGGCATGACCCCGAGCTCCATCATGTCCCGCAACACCCGCGCTGCCTCGGCAGGTCCACGCCCTCGTCCACGTCCCAGGCGTGACCATGAGGACACGAACGGAGAGAAATGCGCAGCGTCGAACGCATCTGTGGGAATCTGCACCCGTACACGCGTCCCCGCTCCCGCCTGTTCTGGATCACCACTTTTGTCCCACTCGACCTGTCGACTCCGTCGAACGAGCGACAACAGGAGCGCATACAGTCGCTCTTGCTCGTCCCTAGTCGACAGCGCTAGGATCGCGTCCCACACGAGCGCCGTATGATATGCACTCGGCCACAATTTCCCGTTCATCGCCAGAGGCAACGGATGCGACAACCCCCAAGGTCTCCCTTGCTCCTTGCGTGCCTGCTTGCCCCTCGGACCCCTGACGATCGACAGCAGTGTCTTGCGTGGGACGCCGACCAAGTGAAAGTGGTGTGCGAACACAAAGAGGATGTGCATGAATGCGCGACGGGAGCGGTGGTAAAGCATTTCGGTGAACGCCCAGGTGGAAGCTGATTTGGGCGAGTGGCGGTAGGCGAGAGAGCGGAGGAGTGCGAGGGCATGGGTGCGACCGAGGGCTTGGTATGAGGTTATGAAGCTGTGGAGGGCGTGAGGGGACGGTGGTGTGGGTGATCGCATGGCGGTGCGTAGCGAACGAAGGCGTGCTGCCAGCGCTGCGATGTCGTCAGCGTGTTCTGTAAGGGTCGTTTTACGTTCGATGGTGACGAGATGGCTGGTGGTATCTTGCATATTCCAGGAAGGATACACTGCCCGGATCCGGTCCATAGCTGTTTGTCGATCTGGGGCGTGTTTGGCGACCATGTTGAGCGTGAAATCAGGTATGCGAATTCCGCGCGACCGTGCCGTCGAGGTGAGAGCGAGAGCAGCTTCGTCCTTTCCCCCGAGAGCGAACGTTCTGATGGCGAGGCTATATGAGCCAGAAAGCAAGTCCGACGGGCGATCCATGCCCTTCTTCGAGTCGTAATCCCGGGATGCGTCTTCCACTTGTCGCAAATACCTTTCCACGACGGACGGACGAGCATAGCGCGCGAGAGTCGAGACGACTTGCATGGCTGCGTCTCAAGAATGATACCCCTTGGAGGCAAGCACGAAACCGAAGCGATACACGAGAGTGAGGTTGAGATAATCCATCGACCGAAACGGTTTGTGCCAGATGTCATAAAACGATAGCCATTCTTGGTGCCGGTCGGGCGCGAGCGACAGCCAGGCCACGAAGGCGTCGATGCGCTCCTGTGCTTGAGCGGGGTTCTTTTGGCGGTGCGGGGCGATGGCGTGCAGGGCTGCGTAGAGGTAGCGGGCGTCGTGGGGGATGGGTATGTCGTGTGTGGTCATTTCCTTGCGGAGAGACTCTGCGGTGCGGAAGTCGCGCTTTAGGACGAGGGACGTGAGTGTCTCGGAGGAGGTGAGCGGGGTGAACTGGGAGCGTGTTGAGCCGGGAGCGGTCTTGGTCGCGGCGACGGAGGAGTACTCTTCTGAGATGGATTCGAATACGGAAGGGTCGGCGTGAGTCGATGGGTATGGCATCGTCTCTATCTCGAGCGAGGCTAAGGAAAGGGTGACGTTGCGCGCGTGTAGCCATAGCCGGGGTATTCTAGTACTAGCACGGGCTATCAACATCGCGAGTGTGAAGCAAATTGACTTGTGGCGGAGTTTCTACTTGCTATTACTACCTCATCGCCCAAGCTTCATTCTCAGGCCGGGACACGATCGACCGCAAGCCTTTTGCCACACTCCAGCCCAGGGAGAGGTGCTACGTCAGGTTTGGGTGTTATTATTTGACAAAACAAGACATCTGATAATAACCTACTCTAGGTCTGGTTAAGGGCCAGGATCTCGTTTCCGTAGTGTGACCAGTTGACTTTGATTGAAAAGTCTGCGAGGAGGGTGCCATCCAGACTCTGAGTCTGTCATGAATTGGTCATTTGGAGAGAATTTGAGCGCAACCACGAGAGAGTAGTGTTCCAAAGGGTCAAAGAGTCGTTCTCCGTCACTCCGTGTAGGAAATGACCACACACGATCCTGTCACGATTTTCGTCCCATCGGATGAGACGGACATCGCAGTCACCAGTTCGTCGTATATTTTGACCTCGTTCGCCTTTTCGAATTCCACACTACAACTTGACTACTCATCGTCCCAACGACAACCCATTTATCATCTAGTGACAGCACAAGACCGTACACGTTGCTTCCAGTATACATTGGCATCCCTACCTCCATACCATCTTCGTTGAATCTTCCTTTCTCTTCCATCGCTCACGACCTCCTTCCCGCCAGCGAGAAATGTGATCGAATACACATCATCCGGATGATTGAGTTTGATCAGATTTGGTCCACTCTGACGATACGGGGCGAGGGTCCGCCAGTGTCGTCGCTCAATCTTGGGACTCCATCAATATTCAATCTGCCATATCCTTGTTTCTGTCACCTTTGAGGGTGCTCCCCGTGTCACTTTATAGAGGCCCGTCGATTTTCTCCCTGGCTTGTCGATCGAATGTCTTGTTGACTTTCTCACCGTTCCAGTTCTTCTATTTCAAGTCTCTCTTGGCAAGTTTCCCAGGTTGGCGATCAGCGCTGAACGCTGAGCAGTGAAAAGATGAACTTGTACTGCCCACTGTTCACCACGTGGCACCATCCTTTTCGGCTGATGGTTATTCTACAGAACCACATGAGCTAGCCGAAACCGGGCCTTCGAAACCTCCTATTAAATCGTCCTAGGTCTATCTGGCGTACTTCCATCCTCTCGGAACCACATGATTAGGTTCTTTGACAACCTGTAGGTTGAGTAGTGACTCGGTCATCCCGCACCGGCATTATGCTTAGGGTACATCCGGTGTTTGTTCTTCCCGATCTGTTGAATCAATGAGCATTCTGAGGGGTCTTCGTCGACAGGAACTCAACAGGGTGGTCCTCTATAACCGAAAACGCGAACGCTCCAACAACCTCTGGACCGGGCAGACTCGGAGTACCAAGCTGCCGGCTCTTACCGTCGAGCCTGCCTCTGAATCTCCTGGTATTTATTACTGCAAAATAAATGACGACGAGCGGGGTGTCTGCGTGACTTGACTTTTCTCCCGGCGGGGCGGACACTCCCGTTGGCTCGTTTCCCAGAGTGACCACCACCAATTTTAGATCCAGAATGTAGGTCAACGGTCCAGCTGCAGGGTGGAGAATAGAGACCGATGGGATGGACTAGGGAGCATGCGCGTGGGTGAGAACTCCTCACGCGCTGTTATGTTACGTCCTCGCACATGGTTCCTCCAGAGTATGAACATAAATTTGTCAGAAATACAGAGGCAATGCGCTATATGCAGCATTTCCGCCCGGGGCTACATGAACACATGATTCCACTCTGTCCACCACCATTCTCCCACCACTGACCGAACTTTTATACTTCGGACGAAGAAGGACAGAAAGTGATGGTGTATGCTGCGTTTAAGGAGGAATCACAGGTCCAAAGGGCCGTGCCACTCGATTCGTCGTAAGCGTAGCAGTATGAGTTCGGGCAGTTGTCCTCTATTATGCGACAAGTCAGGGGGGAATAAAGTCGTTTGACAACGAGCTTGTACGCACTGAAGTAGCTGTAGTACTCGACACCCGAGGAAGGGCAAGTGGCGGCCGTGTCGTATTGCCCAGTGCAGCAGTTGGGAGAATTGGCTAGTGAATCGAGTCAGCGAAAACATCTCGCAAGCGCCTCAGCACTCACTTGGGTCACCGTCCAAGTTGGCCTCGCAGG